>DF358813.1:63621-88376 GCA_000787875.1 Solanum virginianum | reverse complement strand
TTGGTCCCAAATTTCCTATTTGCTCCAATACACGAAATACGGGTTCTAACAATTACACTCTCTCTCCCTTCCCTTCTTCTTCTTCTTCTTTGAGGAGCTCCACATGAGCAAACCGAGGGAGCAGCTCAGCAAATCAAACTAGGAAAATGCCAAATCAACCAAATTTCCCAATGTTCACCCCCTTTCTCCATATATACGTGTCACCATCTACCCTCTTCTTCGTCCTTGCTCAAGATCGAGCCATCCACCTCTCCTCACCCCCAATGGCTTGAAGATCCTTATTGGGATATTCTTGATTCCAAAAGAGGATAGAATTTAGGGAAATTTTGAATTCGAAATTTGAAAAAAACCCTAATTTAGGCCTTGTTTTGGAACCCTAGAAAATCCCTATATATATATATATATATATCCCCTTTTCCCAAATCAAAGGCAGTGGTTGATAATCCAAAAAACCTAGCAAAAACTTAACTGATTCCCGAAGCCATTCTTGGAAATCTCGGGAAAAAGCTCTAGAAAACTATTTTCCAAGAAGGTTGATTCAATTCTTAAGGTTCCTGAGCTTAGGGGTTTTCATTCTCGGAGATTGAAGGTCCTCAAACAAAGCTCCATCTGGTGTGGAAGGTTGGCTCAAACTCAAATCTCAGTCACTGCTTCAATAGAGGTAATACCCTAATCTCATTTTCCATTTCGGGTTTCATATACTTTGTTCGAATGTGAGTGTTGAATTTATATTAAAGTTCTATGCTTGCATTAGTTTGTTTCTGACTGGGAGTGCTCTGTTAATAGCTAGGTAACATTGTGGTTTGTTGTTGGGCTAATCAATACTATTCACTCCTCCTTCTATGTATACAACTCGTTTAACAGTGTTATTGAGTTCGTTTGCACCTTGTTCTTGTCTTGCTTCTCTCAAAAGTTTGAGTCTTAAGTTATACTCTGTCTTGACGAGCCAATACTGTGATGTTTGTTATTGATTAATCAACATGTTTTCCAGGTCATAGAATCATATTCAGTGCTTCATTCATGTTCTCTGCTTGATTTGTGTTCTGTTTGTTTGATTTTTGGGGTTTCCCACTGAATGGGGTTCTAGAGTCTCATTTGCTCCCTTCTTTTGAGTTTTGAAAGTTAAGTCTTTGATATAGTTTTGAGTACTTCTTGCTAAAATGGAGCTATCCATGAGAGTATGTTGAAAATCTATTTCTATCTTAGTTTCTGTTTTAGATGTTGTGCTAACCTGTTTCAAGTCTTGCCAAGTTTTAAATTACACAACCTGTAACTCCCTTATTTCATTTTGGCTCTTGTTGATATTTGTTCCTTCTTCCTTACTTTCTTTTGAAATATCTAGCTTATTCAGTAGAAGTCACTGTGTTAACTCTAAGTTATAACGACCAGTATCTGTTTTTGCTTTAATATGTGCGGAAACATTCTGTTTTGAAGTCTAGTTCAGAACCAACATTTTCAAAGGTCGAAAATGGTTTCACTTGGTAATATAGCAACTGATTTGCTGCTATTAGCCATGATAAAATGTTATTTGATTTGATTTTAGCATGTTTTGAGATTGTGGTCTGTTTGAACTGTAGGCTCACCCAAGTTTTGGCTCATTTTTAAGCTCTTTTGCTATTTATTTTCCCTGCTACAAGTCTATTGTTATCAAACATATTAAGATCTTAAGTCGCTATTTTGTCGTCTTGTTTTAGTTTTCTGGTAGTTGTGTTTTCCTTTGATGATTATCCAATGATCTAATTGAAAAGATGAGATGTTGATTAGTCTCTTAAGTTGATCTCCTTCTCTATTTCTGTCATCAAATGTATCCCATCTCCATCAGATTTATTAAGACTCCTATTAGATGAACCCAACCAGTGAGCTTTGGTTCACACTTAACACAGTTTGTTTATCGTTATTTGAAGTTTTAACATGTCGACGTCATCCCATTATTATGTAAACGAATCTGTTAGTATGCCAATTGTTTTTTTTTTCTATTTTTTCACTGTTTAAGCTTTACTATTTCTTTTCAAAAGTTCATCCCCTTTTCAGCGACTAATGTTAAACATGAAAGCCATTTTGTATATAAACTAAGTTATAATTAGTGTACATGCTCCCCTGTCTATTTTCCAAAATATGATTAAGTGATTCCTGTTACTATTTCACCTTAAAAAGCAATGGCTGACTCATTCGGTTCGTAGCGATATAGCAAGTGTTAGTTGGTTCAACGAGCTAAAAGGCCTGTTTATTATAGATCTATTTGTCTTTTATTTCTTAATCGATTGTGTTGCCATATCACTATCCGACTATGTTTTTTGTCTGTTAAGAAACCAAAGATTCTAGTCATGAATTCTGTTTAAAGATCATATCATGTTTACTCATCATCACCTGATTTAATGTTTTGTTATTGCCACTGTTTTCCTGTTTTGAAGTATCCCCTGTTAAGTTCGTCAATAAGTTAGGTGATATTTCCTTAGCATGAATATGTGAAATCAGATTTTGTCCTTTGTTCCTATCAATTATCTGCTGATTTGCTTCCCTTTCCCTTCATTACATGGACCTGTGCTCGTGGGTCTATCGGACCCTCTTTCTTTGCATTTTCAATGGGCCACGAAGGCCCAAAAACCCTTTATTAGGTCAATGAAAGTCGATATACAGGTTTTGAAGGTATAAAATCAGCATATATACATGAATATACATTGATATACAATAAATATACGTTAAGTATATATCACAAATGTGGGCTAAAAGCCCATTTCAGTAGGCAACAGTAGCAGGGGATTTAAATGGGCTAAGCAGGCCCAACATATGAAAACTAGGGCAGGTGGAAGATTAGGCCTGCTACGCCCAATCTTTATTTTTATTCTCTCCCTTTTCTTGTATATTTATTAATGTTATTTGTGATATTTGTTGATTGACACTAATTTTATTACATTTATTTGTATTATTATTTGTTATTAATCTAACTGTTTCCCCAATATTGTCTCCATTTATGTTAATTTTCATTATTAATGATTTTCTTAAGTGTTGAAATATTCGTACAATTTATTTTTTGGGGTTTGAAGTGTTAGTTAATTTTAAACTTAGTCAAATTTTGCAAAATTAGTCCATTCTTTCAAGATTAGTCTATTTTTTTTTCAAATTTAGTCAATTCTTCCAAAATTTAGTCAAAATTCTTTCAAAACTTGGTCAATTCTTTCAAATTTAATCAATTTCTTTCAAATTTAGTCAATTTTTTCAAGTTTAGTGAAATCCTTTCAAATTTAGTCAATTCTGTCAAATTTAGTCAAATTCTTTCAAATTTAGTCAAATTCTTTCAAATTTAGTTAAATTTTGTCAAATTTAGTTAAATTCTTTCAAATTTAGTCAACTTTTTCTTTCAAATTCAGCCAATTCTTTCAAAATTAGTCAATTTTTCAAACTAGTCAATTTTTTTTTCAAAGTCAGTTAAATCTTTAAAAGTTAGTCAACTTCTTAATCGTTGGTCAACCGCGAGTTTGCGGCCATTTTGAGTGATTGATTTCTTCTCAAAGTGGAAATTGAATCCTTACCCATTTCTTGGATATTTTAAAACTTTTCTGTTAGATTTTAAAATTTAATCTCGGTTTCCTAATTATCCTTAAAATTAGGTGGTGACTCTTTCAAATTTCGGGAATTTGATTTCTTCTTAAATTAACTAAGTATTAAATTTTCAAAAAATCAAAAGTTCATTTTTGAATTAACATTAGAAAAAACAAATTTCTCTTTGAAGTGGACGAATAAAATTAAATAACTATTTTAGTATTTTTTTTTTGTTGTATTTGTGTCAAAAAGAAAGTATTACAAATATATATAAAAATTTAAAACCACTTAATTATTAAATTTAAAATTTAATCAATAATAATATTTATTGAACATTAATTTTTACACTTAATAAGAAAACTTAGTAATATTTAATTATATTATTAAAAAATAAATTAATGAATAATATTGAACTTGTACATTGCACAGGATCTTTGTACTAGTGTACGTATAAAACATGCATATTTAACATTTTAATATTAAAAGTATATTAATACATGTTTTTTGTATTGTGACTCGTAAAATACTTTTCAAAAATTTAATTAAATATAGTATGCTTTCTCAAAAATTATTTTGATAAAAATTGCTTTTAAAAATAAATAATTAAATATAGGAATTTATTGTGTTAGCTGAGGAAGAAAGAAAGAAACAAGTGTCAGTTGGTAAAAGCTTTGAACAGTGGAGTAGACGTTGGCAGTGTTTAAGCCATAGCCTACTACTGCATTGAACTCTGAACATCTTCACTTGGAATCCATTGAAGATGATAATCGGAAGAGCAGTTACAAGCAGATCATTGTGGCTCAGGAGGTGGATTTCAGTTTCCACTGCTGAATTGAATGGGAAGCGATTTGCAGCTCTTTGGGGAAACGGGGATCATGGCAGGCTAGGGCATGGAGCTTTTGACTCGCGATGGAGACCTAATGCTCTGCCGCCTTCTGCTTTCGATAATCAAAGTCTCCGTCAGATTGCCTGCGGCGGAGCTCATTCTCTCTTTCTTACAGGTTCTAACAATATTCAGTTATCTGATTTTACACACTATCTTGCTATAATATTGAAATGCTTCCCACTGTTTTCTTACATACGATTGTTGTGGATGGTTATTGATACAATATATAATTTCGGGCTTACTTATTTTATTAGTAAAAATAAACCAGAAAAGTGAAAACAGAGTAATAAACTTTAAACTAGGGATAAGGAAATCTCATTTGGTCCGCTAGGAGACTGTCACATGCCCTAAAAAATAGAGAAGACTTGGAATTGAAGATATAAAAGTTTTGAGAAAGCTTTACTTAGGCAAGTGGTGGTGGAGGTTCGGGGTGGAGGTCCAGGCTTTGTGGAGTGGGCGGGGTGATAGTCAATAAATTGGGATCATAGAAGGGGCAGCGGAAGACGTGAGATATATCATTATCCCATTTGGTTGTAGTTTGTGGAGGAATATCTCGAAGGGATGAGATTATTTTGTGCAAAATATCTCATTCTAGGTCGGGGACGAGAGGAGAGTTTATCTTTAGAGATCTAAATGGTGTGGCAACATAGTATTGGAAGATGAATTCCAAAGTTTGTACAAATATCTTGCCAAGGAGACCCTATAATATGACAAATTAGGGGGACACAAAGTGGAGATCCTTTTTGAGACTTGAGGTTTGGAAGAAATTTTCAAGATTGGAAATGAATGAGTTCCAAAAATTATTAGCATTGCAAGTCCTTATATGTGTAACTTTTAGTTAGGAAGCATTTGTTTTCCCATGTAATGCAATATGGGTTCCAAATGTACCGAGACATATGTGTTTTTTCGCTTGGCTAGCCACTGAAGGGGTGATTATGACACGGAAAATCTGAGAAAGTGGAAGGTTGTCTGGTTCAGTTAGTATTTCATGTGTAAGGAGGTGGGCGAGAATGTGGATCATTTTCTTCTACATTTTGGGGTAACCATTGGATTATGGTGAGATACGCTTAAGTGGTTTGGCACTCTTTTGCAATGCCATAAATTGTGAAAGATTTGATGGTCAGTTGGAAGAGCGAGAGGAGTAGAAGACGAAGGGCGTGGAATGTGGTTCTGCTTGCGCTGAAGTGGGTAGTTTGAAGAGATAAATAGGAGAGCTTTTGAAGGAGTAGAATCGAGCTTCTCTCAGTTGAGGAGTAGTCTCCGTTGCCTTGTTTTCTTTTGGTGTAATAAAAAGTCTCTTGTATTAGGAGGTTTTCTGGGAGGGAGGATATTATCAATACAAAAGAACAGTTCAATCTTGTAAATCCAAGATCTGAGCTCAGAAGCATCTCCAGAAAACTTCCTAATGCAGCTCTCCCAAAGCCAAGTCAGTTGGTCCAGGTGTGTTTACAGTAGGAGTGATTCTTGCTGCTATACCGCAATAACCTTGCTGCCTGGGAACAGTTCCAGAGTCCCAAATGGACCAGTAGTGGGTGAAAAAGTTTCTCCTTCATCATGTTAAGTCACATCCTTTTCTTTCTCTTCCTGTTTATGAGCTTTCAATGGATTCATTTAAATTGAAGAGAGTTTTTTTCTGAAATTCTACAGGTTGGTCTTGCCTCATAGTGAAGTTAGCTAAATCTATCTAAATCTGTTCTAGGGCATCAGTAATGCTTTGCAAATCAGAAGCCATCATCCCACGACATGCTGCTCTGATACCAAATGATACAACCACAGGGATTGTAGAACAGTGAAAATAAAGATAAACAAATGCTAGCTTAATTCTAGAGCTAATTTAGGATAGATTTCATACATGGATAATTATAACAACTGTCCCTGCAAAAATAATTAACGAGCAGGGATGCAATCGGCTAATTTGGTATCATTCCAGTGTCTTAATTGAAAAGAAACAGAACTTGTATTTATAATATAGGGGAAACATATGGGACTAAATTTCTAAATAACACAACCTATATCTTTCCTCCTTTTAACTAATTCCTACAATCAAATAGCACCACCAGAGCTCGAAATACCACCGTCACAAGCAGGGCCCAAATGTTCTTCATCCATCTTAATTTCTTCCAAAAATTTATATCCATCTTAAATTCATTCGCATTATAAACAAGGTGGTGAGAATATTTGGTGATATTTGAGCAAAATGGACATAGGAGATCCATATAGTCGAAACCACCTAATTCAATAGTCAATGCTGACTTTTGTTTTGCCTGTTTTTTGAAATATGCATGTTAGCATTTAATAGTAGTTTCGTTTTCCTTTTTTGGATAAAACTTTTTCTCTCGATATGTGTCCTTTTTAGTGCATTTTGAGCTTTTGCTTATTTAGTAGAAGATTGCATTCAAACTTGTCCAACAGCATCTGTCTATTTTATTTCATGATAAAACTTGTTCTGAAATAACATAGTGATAGGAATGTAGGAATTTGTCAGTAGGTTTTGACCTAATAGGGTTGTCCAGTTCAAACCCATCGCTAATATAATGTTTGACTGCTAATGCATCAGTAGAGGCTTACTTACAAATTAATGGCCCTCTCTTTTTGCAGAACATGGTCGTGTTTATGCCAGTGGACTCAATGATTATGGACAGCTAGGGGTGTCAGATGACAGAGCTTATATAACTGTATGCTATTTTGACTTTTCTTGATACAACAACAACATACCCAATGAAATCCCACAAGTGGGGTCTGGGGAGATAGAGAGACTATTTCCGAAAGACCCTCATCTCAAAAATATCATCCTCAAAAGCAGAAAATACTAGATATGAGACAAAATGGCTATGGTGAAAAACAAATGATGATCTATAAAGACAACAAAAATAATAGCACAATATATAAAGACACGACTACCTCTACTAACCTACTAAATCACACGGCCATACATCATCCTATCCCTACTGGCCATCTAACCTTCTACCCTAATACGCGACCTCCTTTCCTTTCTATCTAAGTTCATGTCCTCGGTGATACAAAGCCATGCCATATCTTGTCTAATCACCTCCCGTCAATACTTTTTGGTCTATCTCTACCCCTTTGTAACCCTCTAAATACAACCTCTCGCACCTCCTAATCGGAGCGTCAACACTTTTTCTCTGCACATGCCCAAATCGTCGCAATCTCTCTTCTCTTATTTTGTCTGCCACAAAGGCCACTCTTAACTTCCCCCGAATGATCTCATTCCTAATCTTATCCCCTCTGGTATGACCACACATCCATCTCAACATTCTCATCTTCGCAACATGCATCTTCTGAACATGCGAGTTTTTGATAGGTCAGGATTCACCCATATAACAAAGAGGGTCTAACTATCATTCCGTAAAACTTACCTTTAAATTTAGGTGGTATCTTCTTATCACATAATACTCCAAAGACAAGCCTCAATTTTGTCTATGCTGCCCCCAATACAATGTGTGACATCATCATGAATATCGTCACTACTCTGGATGATGGACCCAAGATATTTAAGGTTTTCTATCTTCGGAAAAGATTGAGTGGCAAGCCTTACTTCAATGTTTTCTTCATCCCTCGCAACACTGAATTTGCACTCCAAGTATTCTGTTTTGGTCCTGCTCAGTTTGAACCCTTTGGAATCCAAAGTATGTCTCCAAGCCTCCAACCTATTATTAACTTTATCGTGAGTTTTATCAATCAGTACTATGTTATCCGCAAATAATATACGCCATGGAACTTCCTCCTGAATAGACCGTGCCAGCTCATCCATTACTAAGGCAAAAAGAAAAGGGCTCAACACAGATCCTTGATGAAGTCCCATCTCAACAGGAAAATACTCTGAGTCTCCTCCCACTGTTCTCATCCGAGTTTTGGCTCCGTCACACATGTCCTTTATCACCCTAATATACACCATTGAAACACCTTTCGCCTCTAGACACCTTCACAAGACTTCCTTAGAACTTTGTCATGGGCCTTCTTAGGATCAATGAACACCATATGAAGGTCCCTTTTCTTTCCCTATATTTCTCCACTAGTCTTCCAACAAGATGAATTGCTTCAGTAGTCGACCGCCCCGGCATGAATCCGAACTGATTCTCTAGAATAGACACTTCTTTTTCTCACCCTCATCTCCACCATTCTTTCCCAGGTCTTCATAGTGTGGCTTAACAACTTGATACTCTGTAATTGTTACAGGTTTGAATATCACCTCTGTTCTTGTACAATAGAACCATTGTACCCCTCCTCTATTCATCGGGCATCTTAACAGTCTTCGAAATAGCATTAAACAACCTAGTCAACCACTCCATACCATCCTTGATCGTGCTTTTCCAAAAATCCACTGGAATCTCTTCGGGTCCGATCGCTCTCCCTCTATTCATCATACTAATAGCACGTCTAACTTTCTCATCTCTGAAACGCCTGCAGTAACCAAAATCTCGATGGCTATCGGAGTGCGCCAAATCACCCAGCTCAATATCTTTGTCCCTTTTTTCGTTTAAGAGTTTATGAAAGTAAGCTTGTTACCTTTGCTTAATGGAAGTCTCATCCACCAACACCTCACCCTCCTCATCCTTGATACACTTCACTTGATCCATTTTGAGAATTTGGACAAGTTGGAACTTGAAAACAAACTTCATCTATCAAATGAACATACCTTTTAGTCATACAATAAGTACATAATATTTATATAGAATATAACTTCATTAATTAACTGAAAACATTTGCGAAATCATGCAGTAATTGTATAGTACCAATGGATGACAAATGAACGGACTTAAAAGGGTGTTCTAGGTCAGAAAACATGTTTGAAAGTGAAAGTTCTAGAATACTTATATGAAACTGGTGACAATCATATGGCTGGAAAATTTTCGGTTAGATCTGGAGTCAAACTGCAGAACCTGATGGAGGAGATGACAAGATTTATTTCAAAGGAGGGAGAAATGATCAAAACAGAGAAGTTAAAGGGCGAGACAAAAATTACAACTACGGCCAAAGAGGTTAGTTGTATAGAAATGGCTAGGATTTTGTGGTTGAAGAAGAGAAACAACAGGAAGAACTTCCATAGGGACACTTCATTGACATGACTATTCTTTTTGGGAGGGAAGTAGATGACCTCATGAAAATTACATAGGGATTGGTTCTCCAAAGAATTGTGTCGGGAGAAGAGAGGAGTTGGAGAGAGGTTGAGTTCAATAATTTGTTTAGAAGGGAGACGCTGAGGCTTGAGGTGAAATTATTTTTGAGGAGCTGATATTGGATGTTCTTCACGCTTTCAACTTTCTATCCCAAAATAAATTACCTAGTCTTCAAAGCAACTCCCATTGGAACCCTCAGGGGTTGGCCTGGTGGTAATAGACTTGAACCTTGGGGTTTGCTCCCTTAGGTCTCAAGATCGAAACCCACTGGGTGCAAAAAATTTCTGAGGGCCATCGGACTGGGTAAAACCTGAATTAACTGTGGTGCACTTGCTAAAACTCCTTGTCGAGGGCCTGTGCACCTCCGAGATTAGTCGGGGCTCTAAGAGACTCGGACACTCGGTGCAAATTAAAAAAAAAAAAAGCAACTCCCATTGGAAAAGAACTATGTAGAACTTTTCCAATTTCGTTGCTACCACGGGCTTTATGCAATCGATTGGATTAGTTGTATTTTGTTTTCCTTTTGTTAGTTTATTAGTCAGGGACTCCTCCTCCCTAAAAGTTCCTAATTTTCTTTCCTCGGCGAGTGAAGTTTCTGCCCTTGTTGAGTGAGTATGGCCTGATCAAGCTTATGTGCTTGCTAGGACTTTCACCATCTTCTTTTCCTCGAGAATGTGAGACTGCTCGCCCTTAGTAATCATATTGTCCGTTCTTTTCATTGATTGTACAACCTTTTCTAAACAAGGTGGTTTTAGGGAGTCCTCCCAGTTGTCTAAAGACGCAATGGCTTTTGGTTTTGAATCTGGCTAAGATTGATTCCTCATTTGGTTCCTAAAATGTGAGGTGAGTCGCTGATTCTACTCTTGGAGTGACTCAACATAATGCTTCTAAAAATTGGAACTGGAAATAAGACAAAAGAATTTTTAAAAAATGACCATAGTAGATCTATGGTTAGCCCTTGGTCGGGTGGTCCTGTCGAAGAGCTTGATTCATGCAGAGAAAGAAACCTAGGATAGGATACTGACGGAAGTAACAGGTCTAGGGGGGTACTTGTACCCGAAACCGACATAGGTGGGTAGGTAAAGAATACCCAGGGGTGCGAGATAGTTTTCTCTTAAGGAACTTGGCAAAATAACCCTGTAACTTCGAGAGAAGGGGTGCCTTTTGACCCGAGTAGCATGGGGCATGTGAAATCCCATGTGAATCAGCAAGGACTACCTTGCAAGGCCAAATACTCCTAACGTGGCTGATAGCGAAGTAGTACCGTGAGGGAAGGTGAAAAGAACCCCCATCTGGGAGTGAAGTAGAACATGGAACCATAAGCTCCCAAGAATTTCATTTTTTCTACTATGAAATGCCATAAAGTTTATTTGAATACATAGAAGTAATCTCCAATGTTCAGTTGAACGCCTTAACTATCCGAATGGCCAGATAGACACCACATGTCATACTTATTTGAGATTATTTTGTCTTACAAGGCAAACTGATGAGCTGTAGACTGTCACCTCCTGTCATACTTACGTTTGTTAACTAAATGGAACTGCTGAGTTAACTAAGTTGTCGTGATGTAATTATTGCAGGAACCACTTGGAATTGCTGGACTACCCAAAGAAATTGTAAAAGTTTCAGCTGGTTATCATCATTCTTCTGCTATTACAGGTTTATTATGATTGATTTTGAGGGATCTTTTATCTTGTATGCTATAAACTATAATTGGGTTTTACTAGTTCTGCTCATTTGCATTTTCTCATTTATTGGGCAGTAGTTATCTGTTGCTGTTTGATGCTTCCGTTTTCATTTTTCTCACTTGTCTGCTTTTTATTTATTTTCAATTGTTTCCTTTTCCTTTCTTCATTTTATTTTTAATTTACATTCTAGGTCATTTAGCAATTTTAGTTATTAGCATTCATTCTTTTCTCGTAGCCTCTTCATTTCTTTTTCCCCTAATTCTTAAATAGGCAAATTATTTACATTTAAATATGTTAGCTTCCTATAATAGTCAGTGGTTTCATTGCAGTGGATGGAGAACTTTATATGTGGGGGAAGAACACAAATGGTCAGCTTGGCCTTGGAAAGAGTAATTGTACCTATGCTCTTGCATTATGTTCTTTTTGGCTTCTCCTTTAACCATTTTCATTGCAATTGTTGCCCCTAAAACGTGCGCACGTATACGTGGTTGACAAGTAATAAAGTAGTGAATCAAGTATTTTTTTAAATTCTTTTTAGAAAGATTAATCAAGTATTGTTTCCATGAGGACTTGTGGTTAAGTTAGCGTTTGACCATAGATTTTGTAAAAATTGAAAAAAAGAGTTTTTGAAGTTGTGTTTGGACATGCATTTATTTGGGAAAAAATTGTAGTTGTGAGTGGAACAAAAATTTCTCCCTAAAACGGATCCACAGAAATTTAGAAACTGATCAAGTTCTATGGACAAACAATGTTTCAAATATTTTTTGAAGAAAAGATTCTATATGTATGGCCAAACAGGAGCTAACTATTCACTAAATAAAACTTTTATAAATTATCGATTCAAGAAAAGATTCATAATGTTGTTTGACAAATTATTGCTCCTAAATTAACTAAAGACGGAAAATAATTGATCAACACATTCGGGGTGAGTTGGATTACAGTGAGAGAAAATAGTCTAAAGTTATGGGTTTTGTCTAACAATCCTGTTGAATTCTTCAATCAGTTACTCATAATTTGGATTATTAATTTAGAGGGTTAATTTTAGTCGTAGAAATCTGTCAATTGCTACTTGCCTTATACAATTTAACCTAATGCTTATTTTCTATGGAATTGGAATTGGAATTAACAAGGACACATTAGTTATTTCTGTGAATTACTTGAGCAAGACAATTAAGTATATTTCTATCTTAATCGCAAATATGTTCTCCAACTCCCAAGGTCAAGAGTTTTCCCTATTTAGTCTTGTTGCAATCAAGAATTTTCTTTTTTCAAGTTCAATTTAAGATTTGTTGATAGTATCTGCTTGGTATGGAGAGCTAGTAATTTTCAGTAGAAAAGTGTTGTAGTCTTCTAGCGAAGCAAACATGATACTGGGATACTAGTTGGCCATGGAAAGGGATTTGGAGAACTAACGCTCCTGTAAAGGTAGATTGTT
Source organism: Solanum virginianum (assembly GCA_000787875.1). NCBI lineage: Eukaryota > Viridiplantae > Streptophyta > Magnoliopsida > Solanales > Solanaceae > Solanum > Solanum virginianum. The sequence goes on along the minus strand of DF358813.1, from coordinate 75,689 downwards.
TTGGTTGGATTGCAGCATGGGGAGCTTGCCTTACTCAGGATAATCTTCAGAAAAAGGATTGCACTAAGTGATAGATGTTACTCATGCAAAGAAGATTTGGACTGAATTACCTGATTATCATTGCAGAATAACTAGACAATGCTGGGAATTTTTTTTTTTTTGTATTTGCGGGATTTCTTGGATCATGCCTCAAAGTGTGAAGGAATGATTGGAGAGTTTGCAGCACCAGAGAATGCATAAAGCTTTGTAGCAAATTTGGAGAACTGTACCTTTGTGCATATTCTGGACCATTTGGCTAGAAAGAAATAACGCTTGTTTTGAAGGGCAAAAAGACCATTTTTAAGAGTTAAAATCAAGCGTTTGCTTTATTTGTTTTGTTGGCGTAAAAGTAGTTTCTTGATAATATAAATCTGTATATGGAGTTTTTGGAGTTGCCAGGAAGATCGTTGTAATTGACTGTGTGTATATTTCCAACAATCTTTTGTAACTTTTGGTTTTGGTACCTTCTTGGTACTCGGTCAATAAACCTTTACTTTACCAAGGAAAAAAAGGAAAAGAAATAGACATTTAAGAGATTGAGAGCTAATCTGTCTCTTCCTAAAGTGAGGCTATAGGAAAAAACACGTACTCGCTAAGACGAGATAGAAAAGAGAACATGTTATTGATGACTGAGAGAACACAATGGAGTGAAATTTGATTCTGAACAGTGGAGGACGGTATATCCAGAAATGTGAGTACTGCATCCCCAGAAATGCAGAGGGATATGTAGATGTGTAAGGGTGCGAGCAGTCTCAATAATATGCTCCTTTTTTTTCTCTGCTACTCCAAATTGCTGTGTTGTGCAAAGAAGTCTGATTAATAATTCCAGAGGAAGATAAAATGTTGAAATTTAGATGATTACTAATTAGGTGCATTATCCATCAGAGAAGTGTTAACAGAGACACCATACTGATTTAGTATTTCAGTACTAAAAGTTTGAAATATAGAAAATAATTTGGAATGTTTTTTATTAAGAAAATCCAAGTAGAAGTTGAGTAATTTTTACCAAATACTTAAAATCAATATTGGCCTAAGTTTACTAGGAACATTAATTTCATAATGAAAAAGAGACTCTACACTATTATTAAGACTGCATAGAAATATAGTTCGGGTGTGTTTTTCAAGTTGAGATGGCTCACAATCAAACACAGACAATTTTGACAATTGAGCTACCAATTTTTAAGATTGGATAACTTGGGATCACCTGATCATCGGTGGATTAAATCTGGAGAGTCGAAGGTTGAACTCGCTGTGACTCAAGCCTTGAACCAATCATCTCCCTGATACTGCAGTCCTGTAAAACAACAGTCACTAAATAATGATATGAACAAGTCAGAGTACTAGCGACTGATTGATGTATTTGTAAAAGGGGAAGCTAAGAACATTATATAGAGTTAAGACGGTAGGGTAGTAGCTTGATGAACTCCTGTTGCAATGATTTGAGATTCATTAGCTAAGGTAACTGTTTGAAGGGACTGAGAATACGTAATGTTTTGTTACCAGATGAGGTTAGAAGCACCGGAGACAATGATGCAAGGACCAAGGGCGGTGGACTGTGAGATACAAGCAACATGATAATAGTTCGAGGAACTAAAGCTACTTGTAGAGATATCTGGTTGCTTTGCCGAATATTGAAGAGTCATTGTATTTTGCCTTGAATGAAGAGTAACATTTGATTGATTGGGGTAGCAGTGAATTTATTCTGAGCAACATGAACATTTTTGGAAGGTCGATCATGTAAAGAATATCACATATCACGAGTATAACCCAACTTTTTACAATAGCTACAGCTTGACTGGGTTTTCCTAGAACGACCATCATTCTGATTTTCAGACACTAGAATAGAAGAGTCTACTATGCCACTATATGACTAGATGCAACATTTTATTTTTTGAGACAAGTAACAGTTCTATTTAATAGAAACTTAGCACCCCAGAAAAAAGGTGCTAAATTATAGACTTTCAAAGCATCAACAGGGTTCTTAAACCCCTGTCTAGAACCTTATACAATTATACATTGCTAAATCAATGTACTAACTCTCGTACTCCCCCCCCCCCCCCCCCCCCCAACACACACACATATATTCTGTTTACACCAAAAAAAGAACAAGCTAAGACAATCTATCCTAATTTTCTTGAAAGAACTAATAGTGCCTACAAAATGTCTACCATTCTTTTGTTTCCACACTGTCCACCAAATGCAAGCAGGAATGATCTTCCACCAGTCGTCTTCCCCACCTCTATTCCCAATACTCCACTAATTGTTCAGCAGTGCCAAAGTAGAACTAGGTATTACCCAAGTTATTCCCAAAATATAAAAGAACATGTGCCACAGATTTATAGTTGTCCTACGGTGTAAGAATAAGTGTTCGTTGTTTTCACCTTCCTGTTCACACAAAAGATATCTTGAACAAATCTGAAGACTGCTTCTTTGTAGCTTATCTTGGGTTAGGCGAGATTTCCTAATCACCAACCAAACAAAGAATGACACCTTTATAAGGATATTTACTTTCCAGACTTGTTTCCAAGGCCAGTTCTCCTTTACAGAACCTCTTTGTTTCAGCTGCCAATACACCGACTTTACTAAGAAAGCCCCTTTCCTGTTTAATTTCCGCTTGAGTCTGTCACTAATCAGTGCATCCACCAAAAGTTCCCAATATCTGAAGCAGTGTGATGAAACTCTACTTCCCAGTCGTTAAGAGCTCTTCTAAAGATTATATTCCACCCTTGTTGACTCTACATTGGTTGGTCATGTCATGTTGTTGGAGACTTATAGAATAAAAACCTGGAGACATAAATTTCAGAGTGCTCTGCCTAATACAGTGATCAGCCCAAATATCAGTTTTTCTTCCATCTCCCACAATAATCTCCACATTTTTCCAGTAGTCTTGCCATTAGTTTCTGATAGTTCTCCACACACTGCTACCATAGGGACTATTAACTTCATTTGTGGTCCACTGGTTCAGCATCCCATATTTTTGGGATATGAAATTCCTCCAAAGTGAATTGTCTTCATTATTGAACCTCCAATGCCATTTTTCTAGCAGACTTCTATAATGCAGGCTCAAGTTATTTATGCCCAAACCACCATGTTTCTTGCTCAAGGTTATAGCTTCCACTAGAGTATTACTTTTCTTTTCTTTGTTGCCTTGCCAAAGGAAGTCTCTTCTCAGTCTGTCAATTCTTTTGTTGACCCCTTTGGGTAGTGGAAAGATAGACATTATGTACGTAGGAAGAACATCTAAAACGGAATTAATGAAAGTCAGTCTCCCACCTAGGGAAAAGTACTGAGATTTCCACCTTGACAAGTTTTTGTCACACCTTTCTATAATATTATTCCAAATTTCAACAGAACAGTTTTTAGCCCCCAAAGGCATCCCCAGCGTTGGTGCGTGGCTGGATCTCGTCGAATAATTCTTCCCTCTTGATGGTTTGTAGGAGGATAGATGGGGATGAGATTAACTGGGGTTTAATTGCACAAAGGTTCTGATCCTATCGGTGATGCTGGTATATACAGTACCTGGGGGAAGCAATGATGTCTTGGAACAGTGGCGTAGTTGCTGGAAAGTTGCTCGGCAATAGAATTTTTCTTTTACAATAATTACTTACGAAAAAGCTATGATGACATGTGAGAAAGACGAGAAGGAAGAGAAAATGTTGCTTGATTATTCCTCAAATTGTTGGGGTTTAAATAACTACGTTTATATGTCCTGCGAAAGGAAGGTATTAACTATATAATTACAAGGAGCAAATCATGTTATCTACCATATTTACATTAATTCTAGAACATTCACAGGATTCTAACAGAAGTGCAAAGTGAAAAATAAAATAAAAATGCTGATAAGGTATACGAAAGAAAGGATAATATATGATATAGATGTTACCAGAGTGCTAGCAGTGTCAAAAAATAGAGTAAAAATCAACTGGGATATGATAGCTGGAATCTGGTAAAAATTATCAGAATGTGGTGGAATTTTGATGGGTATACTCGGACTGAGAAGGTGAGTTCCTGTGACGAAAACTTCTCGCAGGAAACTGCCTGGAAGGTCACTCATGTGTTCGGCGTGTAACTGGATCTCACCGGCTAATTCTTCCTTCTTGAAGGTTCGTGGGGGGTCAGATGGGAGTGAGACTATCTGGGGTTTGATCACGCGAGGGTTCTGATCCCTATTGGTGGTGCTGTTATGTATAGTACCAGGGAGAAGCCATGAAGTCTTGGAACAGGTGTAGTTGCTGGAAAGTTGCTCAGCAATATAATTTCTCGTTTGCAATTATTATTTTCTCACAAAATGCTTTGATAACATGTGAGAAAGACTAGAAGGAAGCGAGTCTGCTTGATTATTTTCTCAAACTATTGAGGCTTAAACAACTATATTTATGTGTTCTAATATAATTCCGAGGAGAAAATCATATCTAATATATTTACACTAATTCTAGAATATTCACTGGATTCTCTAACAGAAAACCCCAAAAAAGGCAACAATGCAAATACGCTAGACGAGAGAAAGGAGCATATGTTACTGGCTTAAATTAGAAGAGTTCTAAAACTGGCCAAAAATAACAAAAAGGATCAAATAGCACATCAAAATCAGATAAAGCAGAAAAGATAGTCCACGATAGCGTCTTTTAGTTGACTTGGGCTTAAAGATACCATTAACTACCATAAGTTCTTATAGAACTCAATTTTGTTGCAGAAGCTGCTACAGTACTGTCTATGCCCAATAAAGTCGAATGCTTGAATGGAGTCACAATCAAAATCATTTCTCTAGGCTTCGAACACTCAATTGCTGTAACAGGTATGACATGTAATTTGTTATATGAGATCTAATTTGTTAAATGCTTCTTTTCATGATTAAAAAAACAGGATCAAACATATTATTCCAATATTATGCTTGTTAAGGAAAAAAGAGCTATGTTTTGCTCGCAGCCTGAGTGACCATTGTCTTCATGTCATCACTATGTTATCTTTTCTCTGGCCAGATAAAGGTGAGACATTGAGTTGGGGTGGAGGACAATCAGGAAGACTTGGTCATGGACATCAATCAGGCATTTTTGGACACTTAAAAAATGACAGGTTAGTAGATGGTTGATGCTATTGCATGAATTGACTTTTCCTTTTCAGTATTATGAATTATTATCAACATTGTTCTTACTCTCGTTTCATGATTTACTATTGTCCAAATAAATTAAAAATTGAGTTATTTTGATGAATAAATGAGTCTCCTCATATTACTGTATAACAGTGGATGTTATCAGTGGTAGCAAACTCTGCTACTTTATTATGTATTTTGCATCTATTCAACTGTTGGTAATGCTAGCTGTTATTTCTCTTCTTTCCTTTAAACAATTGATCTTCTCTGGCCTTTGAAAACAGTGAATAGCAAACTCTGGTACTTTATTATGTACTTTGCATCTATTCAACTGTTGCTAATGCTAGCTGTTATTTCTCTTCTTTCCTTTAAACAATTGATCTTCTCTGGCCTTTGAAAACAGTGAATAGCAAACTCTGGTACTTTATTATGTACTTTGCATCTATTCAACTGTTGCTAATGCTAGCTGTTATTTCTCTTCTTTCCTTTAAACAATTGATCTTCTCTGGCCTTTGAAAACAGTGAATAGCAAACTCTGGTACTTTATTATGTACTTTGCATCTATTCAACTGTTGCTAATGCTAGCTGTTATTTCTCTTCTTTCCTTTAAACAATTGATCTTCTCTGGCCTTTGAAAACAGTGAATACACACCACGACTTATTAAGGAACTTGAGGGGTTGAAGGTACTGTTATCTGCAATGTCTTCAAGTTTCAGTTATAGACTCTTCTCTCTTGAGGATGTCAAGAGCTTTTAATACATGTTTCATAGCTCCTGGTTCATTTTGACAATTCTAGTTATGTGTAAATAGGTTAAGAATGCGGCTGCTGGAATGTTACATTCTGTCTGCATCAGCGGTAACTCATTGAAATTTTCAGAAAGCACTTTGATGTTAAAAAAGGCCTCAGATTTTATTTTTTATCCTTTTTTTTAAGCGACAGAGAATGGATCTGTACATATTTTTGGCGAAAGAGCAAATAAAAAATTGGTAAATATCTATATACTAGCATCTTGCAACTTTTTTTAAATTTTTTTTATTTACATTGAATGACGTCCACTTCTATTTGAAATTTTAGGGCTATAATGAAGCATCAAATAATTCGGTACCATCTATGGTAGATGGACTTCCATATTCTGAAAAGGCTGCATGTGGAGGCTATCATACTTGTATTATTACAGGTAATTTATCGGGTTCAATATTCTCCACTCGATTTCTATCTTTGAGCAGCAACAAAGTATTTGTCCTAGAAGATATGATCTATATTTTGTGAAAAACATGTTGGTGTTGGATTATTATCATATTTAAACTAGTTGGCATAATTGATAGGTTTATCTAGTCTCTCACGCAATTTTTAGGCAAACATTCCCACTTTTTGTCATGCCCCAAAACCTTGGTGGGATGGACCAGCATCCAGTGCCCTAACTTTGACTGAGCGAACCAACATTTCCTGACTAATGAATGTGATTCATGCTTGAGCGGGAATATAAATCTTTTCTTTTCATGAAGCACTTTTCTTTCATAAACACCTTCTTTTCAAACACTTGTGAAATTACATATATGAAATAGTAAATTATGTATGTCATATGAGACCTCAAATAAGAATGACAACAACATATCCTTATCCATATCCACTATGTCTATTAGCCTCTATGGCTATTGAATTAAAGAAATTGTCACTGACAATATCTAAAAAAGAATACCAATATGTGTGTCTAACAAAAGAACGACCTGAACATGAAGTGGGGTTCACCTAGAGCTGTAGGATAAGGAAGCGCTTAGTGGAGATCGGTGCCGCCTGAGTATTAATACCTGCATTCATGAAGACATGCAGCGCCCCCGACAAAAGAGATGTGAGTACACAACGAAAAGTGCTTATATGCACTGTAAGCTCCCTCACATCGTCCACCATGTGTACGTCATGGTACTCCGGTCCTTAACATGGGATGGATTTAGCCTCTCACCATAATGTCGTATGAATGTTGAGCAATTTGCTGGCAAGACCATAATCCCAACCAAGGGCACCATTCAAGGGCGACCATCTGATCTCCCAAACGAATTGATATGACCATAGTCCTATATCAATACATGTAGGTTTGAGTATTTGATCCTCTTTTGCAAATACCTTCCAGCTGACAAAGAAACAAACATTTCCTTTCATTTGGCACCTTCTGCCACAAGTCACTAGCTTTAAGTTAGGGTTAAGGCACAATTCATTCTTAAACATTTCATAATCATCAAGAATTGTCATTTGAGAAACTATAGTCATATTCAATTTCCTTTGGAAAACCTAACACTAAAGTCAACTCTTGTGTAAACCTTTGAAACGTTTATCGTCATATGAAGTATAAATAATTTGAATCATAATATTTGAGGTAAATCATGGATAACCTATAATTCCTGGTCGCTCTTAAATTATACACTAATAATTTAGAAGACATTTGTCATACCATCATGTTTTAGAATGCATGTAAGTTTTGGTAAATAATTCTATAAAAGGGTCATCCCAACATCCCTTGGACGTTCTTCTAGGTAACATATGTTTCTGTATCTCAACCGACTTGACAAGAATTAATCTACAAGTCACAATGGATACTCGTCATCAATAATTCATGGGTTCTAATAAGTTCAATTCAAATCAAAAAGAGAAGCGTAGGCTTCCCTCTCCCTCCCTACATAGCTATGAAGAGCTCTATGTAGGAAAGCTCTTTTCTTTTCGAGTTGTTGGAATAAGCTATGCCATTGTGTATAGCTACACATATTGTTGCACGGAAATTGAGGTTTTTGTGCTTACAAATTAAGTTGTTCGCGTCGTTGAGGCTTCTTACGCATAGGAACTTCTTCTTATGCTTATCTTTGGCTTTGGGGTGCGTAGCTACGCATGCCTCGTGTAGCTGCTCTGCCGCCCTTCAATAAAAATGCCATAACTCATCGTAGAAATTTTCTAATGATGAATGATTTAGAGCATTAGAAACTAGACTCAAAGACCCTTAAGTTGATAGGTAATTCGCCACATAACTCTTGCTCGCTCTAGTCCAATATAAATGAATTGTTGGCACCTTTGTATGGTCCAAAATGAATGAATTTTTCCAAGTTCAAGAATGTATAATTATTTTTTTTCTAGAATTTCCCTTTTTAATGGGGTTTCAACTACTTTTTACTCTCAAATAATGACTATCTCTGCTTAGTGGGTATGTCACACTCAACGAGTCATTTATATTTGACTAAAGGGAGTAATATCTTTAAGGAGTGCTTGTTTGAAGTTTGGTTCTGTGCAAAGCTCATTTGGAGCTTTAGTCTGTTGTGTAGTTTCACACATGGCCTGGTTATAGGGCTCTTCTTAGACCCTAAATCACTTTCATCATTCCTCTTACACCTAATATCATGTTCAAGTTAGAATATACTTGTTTGTAGTATCCTTAGGCACATAAAACATTGTATATAATCGTCATTGGCGTGCTTTGAAGTCTTAAAACATATGAAATTTTTGGAATCACATTGTTTGGCCGTTTGTGTTAAATGTCAGAATGTCTATCTATCTTGTGTAAAAAAAATAAAAGAAATATACGTTGTTCCTTAGGCAGCAATAACAACATACACAGTGTAATTCCACGAATGGGATATAGTAAGAGTAGGGTGTAGGTAGACCTTACCTCTACCTTAGGATGTAGAAAGACTATTTCTGATAGACCCCATCAGCTAGAGGAAAAACATGTCACAGTAGATACTAGAAAAGCATGACAAAACATTTTAAAATAGTAGCTACAACAAAAATAGTGCAATAATCGAAGTACAAGAGATGGTAGATACTAAGATTTGAGGATAAGCAACTAAGAAAGCATAAGGAAGACACCGCTCCACTAACTACTAACCTAATTCGTGTCCTCTATAACCTTCTACGCGTCATTTCATGTCTAATCACCTCTTTGCAATGCTTCTTCGGCCAACATCTACCCCTTCTGAAATCATCCATAGACAACTTCACAACCTTGCTTTCCACATCTTGTCTTCCACCGAGGTCACTCTTACCTTGTCCAGGATATCTTTATTTCTAATCGTATCTCTCCTAGGATGTTCACACATCCATCGTAACATCTTTATCTCCATAACTTTCATCAACTAAATGTGAGAGTGCTTGACTAGCCAACACTATACAACATGGTTGGTCTAACAACCATTCTGTACAACTTACCTTTGAGTTTTGATGACACCTTCTTATCACATAATACTCTATTTTCATCAACCCTACGCAGTATGATGTGTGACTTTATCGTAAATTTTCTCGTTCCCTTGGATAATAGACCCAAGATACTTAAAACTCTCTCTTTTGGATGACCTGTGAATAAGCGTCACTTCCACGTCAGCATTAGACGTTGCGTCATTGAACTTGCATTGTAAATATTTTGTCATGGTCCTACTCAACAGGAACCATTAAGACTCCAAAGTCTGTCTCGAAACTTCCAATTTAGTGTTAACTTTGCTAAGGGTCTTGTCAATCAGCTCTATATCATCCACAAAAAATATTATACACCATGATACATCACCTTGAATTCGTCATGTCAATTCATTTATCACAAGACAAATTACAACAAACTAAGAGCCGCTGATCCTTGGTGCAACTCCATTATAATTAGAAAGTGTTTCGAGTCTCCTCCCATTGTTTTTGTTTTTGAGTCTCCTCCCACTTTTCTTACTAGAGTCATGACTCAATCATACATGTACTTAATCAGCATAAATCCTAGTTGGTTCTCAAAAATATGCACAACCTTCCTCCCCTTCAGCTCCATCACCATATCCTAAACTTTCGTAGTGCGCTTAGCAACTTTATACCCCTATTGTCATTACAACTCTAAATGTCACCCTTGTTCTTATACAACAAAATCGTTGTACTCCACCTTCACTCCTCAATCACTTTTGTTGTCTTGAAAATGATATTAAACAATCTAGTCAGTCACTCCATACTTGCCTTGCTCTGCCTACACAGCCAAAATTCTATAGAGATCTCATCTGGCCCTGTTACTCTTTTAACCATCTCCATTTTTATACACCTACGGTACCCAAAATCATGACGCCTCTCTCCAACTCCCACCAATACAATGTCTCTATCCCTCTATTCATTCTAGAGTTTATGCAAGTACAACTGCCATCTCCATCTAATAAGCGTCTCCTCGACAGATACTTTGCTGTCTTCGTCTTTGATGAACTTTACTTGATCCAAGTCGCGAGTCCTCCTTTCTCTCGCCTTAGCCAGCCCATACAACTTCTTATCCCTGCCTTTACCCTTTAATTCTTCGTACAAGCATTCAAAAGCTGCTGTTTTTGCCGCTGAAATTGTCATCTTAGCCTCTTTCCTCGCTGTTTTATACCTTTCCCTACATGTCGCTTTCCTTACTCGTCGTTACTTTTACCAGCTTTGCATACGCAACCTTTTTCTCTCTCCTGTTTCCCTTAAACTTCTCCATTCCACCACCAGTCCCCATGATGATCTCCAAATCGATCATCAGGAGCTTATGTTGGGCCGTAAGATTCTCACTCGGGATAACCTTGCAATCTTTACCGTGACTTTTGTCATTTTTCCTAAGGAGCAAATAGTCAATCTGCGTCTAAGCCATCACACTGCAGAAGGTGACCAATAGTAGGCAATTAATTAATACTATAAATCCAGCAATAATGCACGGAAGGCCAACTTTAGCAGGTTGCATCTGTCAGGGTGAATATGGTAAAGTTTGGAGATAGTAACTGACATGACTTACCTATGAGTGTTTAAGCAGTTTAGAGCAATTATTTTGTTAAGTGGCATTAAACACGAGCAACTATTGATTTTGTCAAAAAAATATAAGCAATTATTGAACACAATCCAAACTCGAGAGCTATTGCACTTTGTTTTTTCTGCATGCCTGAGTAAAGGTAAGAAATTGATTGAGTAGTGCTTTTAAGTTTGAATGTAAAGTTGGTTGAGCTATGTTGGGTTGTCTTAGCAGGTTTTCTCTATTTAGGAACCATTAGGTTTCTAAAGAGAATCAAATTTTCTGTCCATGATATGTGCCAAGTGTATGCATAACACAATTACAATCTGAGAACTTCTTCATCCTAGTTAAACATACTCCCTCTGTCCCAATTTATGGCACGGCGTCTGACTGGGCATGGTGTTAAACAATGTTTGGAAGACATTTGAAACTTGTGGTAGAAACAATCTATAGATATTTATGTGACTATAAATCAATGTCTTTAAGGTAAATTGGGGCAGAGTACGTCACTTTGGGCTTTCAATTTACTGAATATTTTATAACTTAATGGAAGAATATTATCAGTATTCGTATGATGTAGCTGTAATTTTCCTTCATGTTACCTTGGTCTCTTTGGTTTTGCTAGTGGTTTCTTCTAGATAAGAACATCCAGAAAATGATATCTAAAACAAGTAAAACAATTGATTATATATGGAGGAGGGATTCTCTCTCTCTTTCTCTCTCTCTCTCTCTCTCTCTCTCTCTCTCTCTCTCTCTCTCGTAGATTGTACTGCCTGACTTCAAGTCCCTGCAAGAAACAAGGATAGTTAACGCAAGTGCAACTGTTTTGTGCAATGACTTCATTTGGTCTAAACTGAGCAATAGAAGCAATTGAATAGCTTCTCATATCTCATATGAATAGAATTAGGAAGCAATTAGATGGTACATTAAATGGTAAAACCTAGAGTTGGATGTTTCAAAAGCACATTCTGCTTTTTGATTCAACCTAAATTTACTTGGTTTAGATGGTTCAAGGCTTTCATAAATCCAATGTACAATTGGATGGAGTTAATCCTTGTATATTTCTTTTTACTATGAGGAGGGCGAGGTGTTGGTGGATGACACATCCATTAAATTAAGGTGACAAGCTTACTTTCATAAACTCTTGAATGAAAAAGGTGATAGAGATATCGAGCTGGGTAAGTTGGCACACTCCG
>DF358813.1:42809-61785 GCA_000787875.1 Solanum virginianum | reverse complement strand
AACCTCTCTACTTAGGTAGTGGTAAGGTTTGCGTACATTCTACCCTCCCCAGACCCCACTTGTGGGATTTCACTGGGTATGTTGTTGTTGTTTATGATGTACAAGCAAACTTGTGTGCACCTCTATTAATTCACTGCGTTCCTACTACCTCTCACCAGCACATGTATGGACCAACTCTACCCACGAAGACTTGGGAAAATTGAAAGTCTTGTATCTTCCTTTGTTTTTGTGGGAAAAATGTTACAAGAAATTCGTTTTGCCTTGTTGTATACTCTAGCCTTTACCAAGGATGGTATCTTGAGTAAATTATCAGGGGAGAGTTGAATGCCCTACCTTATTGTGAAGAGAAAGTGAAGAAAGGGCACAAAGCTGGGGTCAAATTATGATTATTTGCAAGAGACCCAAATGCAGTCTATTTTTCTTTTTTAAGTTTGAGCTTTCTTGTTCTTATACTGAATTATAAGATCTTTCATGTTTTAAAGGAGAAGTTGTTCACCTTTTGCTTTGTTTAAGTATCCTATGCTGGTTGTGGGAAGGAGTCGTTCCCTTGTATGGACTTCTCATATCATGAGCTAGCGTTTGGGATTTAGGCCCAAGATTCATTTTCTTAACATAGTATCAAAGCAAGATCCATCATTATTCTTGGTTACCTAATGTTGGACGTACATGTTATGGTCCAAGCACCAGATGTCCAGTCATGTGCATGAGCATGCAATCTTTCATTGATGGAGGGAATAAGTTAACTGGTATTCAGTAATCCTCTCGTCATGTGCTCAACTTCTGTGGTTGAGTTAGGCCCAACATGAAGTTCTTTAATGTGTCCTCAAATGAGGTGATTTGAATATATGTTGTTTCATGAGATCAAGTGCATTGTTTGGAACTAAACGCTAATTTCTTTGTAAGCATTAGCTTTTGTATTTATCCGTTTTTGTTCATAGGTGGTGGAGAACTGTACGTGTGGGGCACCAATGAAAATGGGTGTCTTGGTATTGGGTACTCTTTTTTGCATTGCTTCATAGTTGAATTTGTTGGATGGTCAAGTCATCCTTATTGATTATCTTCTTCATTTTTTAATAAAATTTTGTGATGTATCTTTGATGTTTGCTTATGTCAGATCTACAGATGTCGCCCATTTACCTGAAAGAGTTGAAGGACCATTTTTGAGGCATTCAGTTTCTGAGGTTTGTTTCTCTGTGTAGAATCTCTTTCCAATTTTGTAGTCAACATATTGCTTTGGCTACCTATTCCAATCAAGTGTAATAGAGGTGCATAAAATAGTTAAAGAAAACAATACATGTGCAAATGAGAAGACCATTATTGAGAAAATGCATACTAGTATGTGTTATTAACTAGCGGACACCTAGGTTATGCATATGATGTGAAGAAATGCCTGGACAGAATTCTGTTGTGAATGGGTGGTATGTTTCTTGTGCCAGAAAGACTTTCAGGATATATTGGTGTTATGCATGTTTCAACAGAATACAACAACTAACGCTAATAGTATTGCTTGCAAACAAAGGGGTGCACTACCTGATACTCTATCGGAGGGGTTTGATTGGTTTGAAAAGGTTCTGAAGATCATAAATCTTACTTTGTGCAGGTATCCTGTGGTTGGAAGCATACAGCAGCGATTTCTGGTACAACAATCACAGTAAAATTAAATTGCATATGTGTTGTTTTATATAGATGCTAATAAACATCTCTGTGCTTGTTCCCCCGTCTTGAAACCTATTGATGTTAATGTTGCATTCTCCCTGCTCTTCCACTCAACCAACAATTCTTTTCTGCTGCTTATAATATGAATTTTCTGAATTGTGTTACAAACAGATATAAAGATTCCTCTTTTTAGTCTAGCAACCTCATTCCCCAAGAAATACTGCAACTTCCCTAGATCTTTGATCTCAAATTCTTGTCCTAACAACTCCTTAATTGGTTTGTGAAAGCAAAAAGGACTCTTTGATCATTTCTCCATCATTCTAATCCAAAAGAAATTACACTTCTAAGAGAAGGAGACTTCGTCCTGCTCACATGTTGCAAACCTAACGATTTTTCAAGCTACAGTTGCATATACGAATTTCAATGTACCATTGATATGTAATCACTGACTTCCTCAGTTTTCTGTTGTTCCTGTGTTCCTCTATCCTGATTGTGGCATGGTTGTGGGCTGGAAAATTCTTATGCTTCTGCACAGTTGTAGAAGTGCCATTTTACTGTTTTACCTCTCTAGTTTTCAGTATTTAGTAATTAATTTGTTGTCAACAACTGCTTGGTTCTATTTGTTTTGGCATCTGAATGATAACATTTTTGAGTTAAGGGTTAAACACACACCTAAACTATCACAGTTTTTTGAGTTTTATATATTGGGAATGTGAGTTTATTGAACTATCACCCAATGGTTAGCGAAACAGATTTAGAGCTGCCTAGACCAATTTTTCGTCTACAAATGGCTTTAGGTACGTTTGGCCATATAATCTTCATCCATCTGGCATATACAACGACTATTAGCTGACACATTAATTTTTTCTTTAAAACCATAACTCCTCCCTTTCCAAGTCGGAGATATCGAGACCATGGCTAAGGTGGAGAAAAAATGTCTGATGTTGCGGTGGAGAATAAATTAATTTTTATGGTAATTATTTTAACCTTTTAACCTTAACTTTCAAACTAATATTTATTTATTTAGCTTTCCCATGGTGGAATTGTTTTTCCATGTGGAGCGACACGTCGCAGAATTTTTAAACAAAAGAGAACACACACCATAAAAAATTAGTTGACTATGCTTTACTAATTATTGAGTGATAGATTGGGTAGAAAACTAACACACTCAATAGTTTAGGCGTGAAACTCAAACAACTGTGATAGTTTAGATATGTTTTAGCCCTTAACTCTAGCATTTTCACACAAGATGAGTTATTTGGTTTGCTCTGACATTTTCACATCAAATGATTTGAGTTATTTGGTTTACTTACGCTTAACAAACCTCAACATTTATCCTTCAGGAGGAAATGTTTACACTTGGGGATGGGGAGGCTCCCATGGGACATTTTCTGTAGATGGACATTCTTCTGGCGGACAACTGGTTGGTTCCCTTATATTTCAAATAAAACTGTTATGCTTTTATGGACTTCCAAATGATGTTTCTGAAATAAATATTAGAACTTAAAGGTTCAATAGATTTTTCCTGTTAATAATAGTAAAGTTTAAACTAGTGATGACATGAAGAACTGTGAGTGCAACAGTCAGTTGCTCAAAATGGTTGTAAATTTTTTCCTTGTTTCTTCATTTGTATCTGGCTTTCCTGTCTTGTTGCTATGTTTCATCTTATGGACAAGCTGAGTGTTGTTTGATAAGTCAGAACATTTCGACTATAATGTTCTTTTGTATTCGGCTGTAGCAATATCTGGATTGTGGGTTGCTTCAACTTACCTAATGCAAAGTGTATTTCTGCAGGGTCAAGGAGATGATGTTGATTACATTGAACCTACAAAAGTCAAGTTTGATGGACACGTAAAAGCATTGCAAGTATCATGTGGGTTTAATCATACAGGTGCTATCTTTGAATACAGCTAGATTGAAGGCAATATAATCTGCTTCTTACGGAAGGTCTGCAAATCCACTAATCTTCCCCTTGAAATTTATCTCCTCTTACCGATTTAAATGTAACCTTTATGCTAAACACCTTTGTATCTTATAAATCAAATAAAAAGGGCATCAAAATTAACAACCAAAAAATATTTAGAATGAAAAGTTGAAGCATTCTATTTTGATCGTGCTTGCAATTTGTTGAGTAGGCCTTTCGATTGCATCATAAGTCAAGGATGACATCAAGAATTCAATATCATTGACACCACAAGTAATTAATAGGGTCGTCTCAATAAGTTTGGGGGCTTAAAGTCAAATTTCACAGAGAGACTTTATATATAAATTGAATAATTATAATATAATAGGTGTAATTCTACAAATGAGATTTCAAAGTAGGATATACGCGGACATGATGAATTTAAAGTGTAAACAATATAAATTTTCAATAAAAAACATATAAACAGAATTAGAATAATGAAACTTGATTTAAAATTTTGATAAGTTTATATTATGATATTGAAATAGTGTTCCGCTGAATAAGTTAATATAACAATAAGTTGTGTTGATTAATTTTACTATTTGAAATTTGAAGAAAATACCAAAAAATAAATTTAATCTTTTTGCAAACACATAATAATAGATTTCCTATAATGCAGAAAGTTTGTTTGTTTGAAATACTTGAGAATATTCAATAATGAGATAATAAAAATACAAAAAGGAAAATTAAAAAAAAATTGGAAGAATATATGGTTTATGACTTTTATTAACAATATATGAATTATTATTTTCCTTAAAATGTATGTATATATATATTTCTCTTAAAAAAGTAAATATAAGAATAATAATGTTGGTTTATGATAACTGTCATAATATAAATGAGACAACAAGATAAATAGCTACATAAGAATGATGCTATAATTAACTAAATACTATTTCATAACTAAAACAATCTCTATATTACATTATTTATTCAATTATTTTTTAACTTATCAATACATGAAATTCTTTTAATAATATATATATATATATCTTTGGAAGAAAGTAGAGCCCAAAAAAATTGAGGTACCAAGTGATTGCTTTATTGACCTTATGGTCAAAATGCCTGCTGATTTTGTTTTCCTGAATTTCATCCAACGTCAAGTGGCTGTGGAGTGATCTTTTGAAAACTTCTCTTCATTCCAATTCTCTTTTCCGACAAATTTCATGAACAACTCATTTTTTTCCGATTCTCCTCTTTTATTCTTTTAGCTTTTTGATTTTTTCATTTTTCAAATTAGAAAAGGAAAAAGAGCCAAAAATATCCTTCAACTATTGGAAAAAGACTATAAATATCTTTTATTCATTTTTTGGTCTAAAAATACCCTTCCATCCACCTTTTTGGCTCACTTATACCCTTCAAATTAACAACCCTCTTTTTTTTCTTTTTTAAATATTTATTATGGTATTTTTTTTATGGAATAAAATAAACCCTCACCTTAGTAGATTTGTTTCCATATTTTTTTATAAATCAAAACAATGTACCTCTTTAAAACCCTTATTGTTTTTTTAAAAAAAAATCTAGAAGTTTTTTCAAAAAAAAAAAATAAAAATGGAAGGAGTATTTTTAAAACTTTTAAAAAGTTTTTTCAAATATTTTATACAAGTTAAACCAATATTTTTCTTCATAACTTCTAGACGAACTTAAAAAAACAAACTTCTAGATCCTAGATTTCTTTCATAATTTATCAAAATCAAGATAAAATGCCTCTTCATAATCTACAAAGTAAAAAAAAAAAATTAGTAATTTTTTTTTGTTTTGGTTTGGGGTCACCAAGAAAGATTTTTTTGACTTAGATAAATTATATGAATTTTTTTAAAAATAATTTAAAAATAATCTAATAGTTTATTTTTATTTTAGATTTCTTTTTGTTTTCTTTTTGGATCATGAAGCATGTATCTTGTTTTGGCTTAGATATATTACGAAGAAAACTCTAAAAAAGATTTCTTTTAAATATAAAGTTAATTGAAAAAATAAGTTTTAATTTATCCAAAGAGTATATTTTTATTTTTATAATATTATAATCAAATAACAATAATTATTCAGATTCATTAAATAAAAAAATTAAAGAAAACTAAATTGGTATTAATAAAACACTCTGACCTTTAAAATGTTAAATTTTTTTATATAAATAAAATATAAGTATGTGCAGTTTTGTTTTAAATATTTTCAAAATATGTATTAATAGTACTAGTTTATTTAAATTTTTAAAAAACTTTTTCAAATATTTTATTCAAATTAAAACAATATCTTTCTTTATAAATTCTAAACGAATTTAAAAAAATAAAACTTCGAGATCTTTTTTTAAAAAAATAAATTCAGAATTTTAAAGAGGTACATTATTTTGATTTAAAAACAATTATGAAAACAAATCTAATAAGGTGGGGGTTTATTTTATTCCATAAAGAAAAATACCATAATAAATATTTAAGAAAGAAAAAGGAAAAAGAAAGGATTGTTAGTTTGAAGGGTATAAGTGGATCCAAAAAGGTGGATAGAAGGATATTTTTAGACCAAAAGATAGATGAATGATATTTATAGATCTTTTGCTATAGTTAGAGGGTATTTTTGACCCTTTAAAACTAAAATTTTGTCAATTATTAAATTACTAAATATTAAAAATTCTTATATTTTACCAATAAGTAGAAAACTTAATAGCTATAATTTTAATTAATTTCAAATTCCTAAAGTATAGGATAATAATTTTCAAAGTATTTGTTCACTTTTATATCAATGCACCAAAATAGATTAATTCTAATTTTTCTTGTCATGTAATTCTCAAAAAGTTTATATAAAATGAATTATTGGAGAAAATGACCAAAATGATTCTGAATGTATGGGTAATGTGTATTTTGGTCTTTAATATATTGCACTTGGATCGAAATAGTCTTTAACATATCACAAAGGTGTTCATTTGATCTTAGTATATTTCATTTGATTGAAATGATTATAACATAACGTATTTATTTTGGTCTTTTTATCCTAAACCTAACATAATTATGAAAAAAGGTGTTAATCAATTGTGCACCCCATATGACTAATAAAATTTACCATTATTGTCTTCTTTGTTAACTTCAAAGAAAGAATTCCATAAAATCTAACACCATTCTTTTCACTTTCTCCAATAAAATTTACTATTTTTTCTTTTTTAAAATATTATTCCATTAACCTAATACCCATTTTATTTTAAGCAAGAAAAAAATAGTAAATTTAATTAGAAAAAATAGAAACAATGGTATTAAAATTTCATGAAAATTTTCTTTCAAGCTAACAAAAAACAAGAACCAATAAGAAAAGGACTTTGTTGAAAATATACCTGGACTAATATTAAGTACGTACCGAAGTAAAAGTCCGACAATAAATATACTAACATATAAACAATTTTCCTCATAGATTAAACATCAAAATAACTAATACACAATGATACAACCTAAATTAAAAATGCTCAAGCATTATCAGAATGTTCATTATAATCACATGGGCTAACACTTATGAAAAATTGCAAAAATCATCTGATTCATGTTCTGAAGCCTAAAAAATACTTCGAGGCATCGTTTTGTGGCACCGAGAATACTGGAACTCTTAGTAGGCTCTTTATGGATGGTTCCGTGGAATTTTCCAAGAAAAATGTGCTCGGAGCCTTAAAACCTCTAGAATTCATGAGCTAACACTCATGAAAAACTAAAAAAATGCTTGATTCTTGTTCCGGAGTTCATAAAATGCTCTGAGGCGCGGATCGATGGCACCAGGACTACTAGAACTCTTACCGGACTCATTACGTATGGTTCTGTAAAATTTTCTACGAAAAATGGGTCCGAAGTCCCGGTACCTCCAGAATTTGTGGGCTAACAACCACTAGAAACAGAGAAAATTCCCTCTTGTTCCAAAGCTCATAAAATGTTCTGAAGCGCCGTTCAGTGGCACCAAGCCTATTGGAACTCTTAGTGGGATCGTTGTATATGGTTATGTGGAATATTCCAAGAAAATGAGCCTGTTGCCCCCCTAGAATCCCTGGGCTAATATGCACGAAAAATTGAGAAAATCTATTAATTCCTATTTCGAAGCCTATAAAATGATCTGAGGTGTCATTCGATGGCACTGGGCCCACTAGAACTCTTACCAGACTGGTTACAGATGGTAACATGATTTTTTTTGAGAAAAATGGGCCCGAAGACCAAACACCCCCACAATCCCTGGTTAAACCCATGAAAAACTAAGAAAATTGCCTAATTCCTGTTTCGAAGCCTATAAAATGCTATCAGACACCGTCCGATGGCACCGGTCTACAAAAATTCTCAAAGGGATTGTTACAGATAGTTACATAGATTTTTCGGGTATAATGGTCTTGAAGCCCCGACAGCCCCAAAATTCGTGGCCTAATACCCACGAAAACTACCAAATTTGCCTGTTTCCTATTTCGGAGCCTATAAAATTCTCCTAGGGGTCGTCCGACGCCACTGGGTCAACTGAGACTCTTGGCCTGCTCATTACGGACGACATGGTGCAATTTTTGAGAAAAATGGACTTGGATCCCCAATAGCCCTAGAATTCGTGGGATAACACCCACAAAAAACTACTGAAATTATCTATTTCCTATTACGGGCCCATCCCAAGCATCGCTCGGTGCCGCCGAGACTACTGGAACTCTTGGCAGGCTTATTATGGATGGGTTGGTATAAATTTTTGAGAAAAATTTTTCGGAGCCCAGTAGCCCCAGAATCAATGGGTTAACACCCACAATTCACAAAAACTACCAAAATAGCCTATTTCCTGTTTTGGAGCACATAAAATGCTCCCAGGCGTCGTTCAGCACCGGCGGGCCTACGTGACTCTTGGAGGGCTTGTTACGGATGGGTTGGTTTAGTTTTTCGAGAAAAATGGGCCTAAAGCCTTGACAACCCTAGAATCCATAAGCTTACACCCACGTAAGACTATCGAAATCACCAGTTTCCTATTCTAGAGCCCATAAAATGCTACCAGGCGTTGTCCAGTGCCGTCGAGCCTACTGGGACTCTTGGGAGACTCGTTACAGACGGGTTAGTATAATTTTTCAGGACCCATGAAAAACTGCCGAAATTGTGGGCTAACACCCACGAAAAACAGTTGAAATTGCTTATTTCCTGTTCCAGAGATCATAAAATGTTGCCATGTGTCGTTCGATGCAGATGGATCTATTAGGACTCTTGGCAGGCTCGTTACAGATGGATTGGTATAATCTTTTGAGGAAAAAGGGCCCAGAGCCTCGACAGCCCCAAAATATGTAGGTTAACACAAAACAAAACTATCAAAATTACCTATTTTCTATTCTAGAGCCCATAAAATGCAACCAGGCGTCGTCCGATGTCGTCTAGCCTACTGAGACTCTTGGCAGGCTCGTTATGGGCGGGTTGGCATAATTGTTTGGGAAAATTGGGCCTGGAGCACCGATAGCCCCCAAATTCGTGAGCTAACTCCCACAAAAAACTATCAGGCTAACACCCACGAAAAACTACCAAAATCATTAGTTTCCTGTTGCTTGGCTCATAAACTCCTACCAGGCATCCTGCGGTGCTACTGGGCCACTTGAAACTCTTTCCGAGCTCTTTACAAATGGGTCAGTATAATTTTTTGGGAAATTTGACCCCGAGCCCCGGGCAGCACCACAAATCGTGGGCTAATACCCATGTAAAACTGTCAAAATCGCCTATATCAAGTTGCTGGCCCATAAAATACTATTAGGCATCCTGTGGCACCACCGTGCCATTTGGGCCTCTTACTGAGCACGTTAAGGATGGGTCGGTGTAAAGTTTAGGGAACGTTGGCCCCGAGCCCAGGGCAGCACCACAAACTGTGGCCTAACACCCATGAATAATTGTCAAAATCGCCCATTTTCTATTGCTTGACATATAAAATCCTAACATGTGTCCTGCTGCACTGCCGAACCACCTGGGCTCTTTCCAGGCTTGTTACGAATGGGTCGATGTAATATTTTGAGAATATTGGCCCCGAGCCCTAGGCAGGGTCACAAATCGTGGGCTAACACCTATGAAAAACTGTCGAAATCACCTGTTTCCTGGTTATTAGCCCATAAAATCCTACTAGGCGCCCTGCGGTGCCGCTGGGCCACTGGGAATCTTGCCGGGCTCATTACAGATGAGTCAATTTAATTTATTAGGAAAGTTGGCATGGGACCCGGGATAGCGCCACAAATTGTGGGCTAAAATCTATAAAAATTGCAGAAATCACTTTTTTCCTGTTGCTTGGGCCATAAAATCTTACCAGGCGTCCTGCGGTGCTTTCGGGCCACCTAGAGCTTTTGCCAGGCTTGTTACGGATTAGTCGGTGTAGTTATTCGAGAAAGTAGGCCTCAAGCCCTAGGTAGTGCCATAAACCATAGGCTGATACCCATGAAAAACTGTCGAAATCACCTGTTTCCTATTGATTGGTCCATAAAATCCTAACAGGCGTCTTACGGCATCACTAGGCCACCTGGGCCTCTTTACGGGCTCGTCATCGATGGGTTGGTGTATTGTTTTTGGAAATTTGGCTCAGATCCCCAGGCAGCACCACAAACTTGGACTAATACCCATGAAAAACTACCAAAATTTGTCAGTTTCCTGTTGTTTGACCCATAAAATCCTACCAGGCATCTTGCGACGCCATTGGCCCCTAAGATCTTTTGTTGGGTTCATTATGGATGGGTCGATGTAATATTTTGAGAAATTTGGCCCCGAGCCCCATGCCGCGCCACAAACCATAAACTAATACCCATAAAAACTGTCGAAATTGCCAGTTTTCTTTTGCTTGGCCAATAAAATCCTACCATGTGTACTGTGGCATTGTCAAGACACTTGGGCTCTTGTCGAGCTCATCACAGATGGGTCAGTGTAATATTTTAAGAAAGTTGGCCCCGAGCCCCAGAAGCGCCATAAACTATGGATTAACACCTATGAAAAACTTTTGAAATCACTTGTTTCTTGTTGCTTGGCTCATAAAATCCTACTAGGCTTTCTGTGGCGGTGTCAGGCCACCTGGGGTCTTGCCAGGCTCATTATGGATAGGTCTGTGTAGTTTTTCTGTGAAGTTGACCTCTATCACCAGGCAACACCAAAAATCGTGTGCTAACATCCACGAAAAACTACTGAAATTGCCTGTTTACTATTGATTGGCCCATAAAATCCTACAGGCGTCATGTGGCACCGCCGGGCCACCTGGGGCTCTTGCTAGGATCTGGATGGATCGGTGGTATTTTTTGAGAAAGTTAGCCCGGAACCTCGAGCAGCGTCACAATCTGTGGGCTAACATTCACGAAAAACTGTCGAAATTGCCTGTTTTCTGTTGCTTGGCTAATAAAATCCTACCAGGCATCTTACGGTGGCATTGGACCACCTGGGTTCTTTTCTAGCTTGTTACAAATGGGTTGATGTAATTTTTCTATAAAGTTGGCGCGGAACTCTGGGCAGCGCCACAAATCGTGGGATAACACTTATGAAAAACTGTCGAAATCGCCTGTTTCCTATTGCTCGGCCCATAAAATCCTCAGAGGCATCCTACGGTCCGCTGGGTCACTTATGCCGCTTGCTGGGCTTGTTAAGGACGATTCGGTGTTTAATTTTTGGGAAAGTTGGCCTAGATCCCTGGGCAGCACCACAAATCGTGGGCTAACACCCTCGAAAAACTACAAAAACTGCCCGTTTCCTATTACTTGGCTCATAAAATCCTATCAGGCATCCTGCGGCACCACCGAGTCATCTAAGGCTCTTTCCGGGCTCGTTACCGATGGATCGATGCAATTTTTCAGGGAAGTTGGTATGAATTACCATGCAACACCATAAATCGTGGGCTCTAACGAAAAATAGTCAAAATCGCTAGTTTCCTGTTACTTGGCCTATAAAATCCTACTAGGCATCTTGTGGCGCCACTGAGTTACCTGCGTCTTTTGCTGGGCTTATTACGAAAAGGTTGGTGTAATTTTTTGAGAATGTTGGCCTGGATCCTCAGGCAGAATCGTGGGTTAACACCCACAAAAAACTATTGAAATCACTTGTTACTTGTTGCTTGGCTCATAAAATCCTACCAGGCAATCGGTGGCACTGCTGGACCACTTGGCGCTTTGCCGCCCTCGTTACGGATGGATAGTGTAATTTTTCAAGAAAATTGGCTCGCATCCCTGGGCAACGCCATAAATCATGGGCTAACACTTATGAAAAACTGTCGAAATCGCCTATTTCCTGTTGCTTGACCCATAAAATCCTACTAGGCATCTTGCAACGTCATTGGGCCACCTCGAGCTCTTGTTGGGCTCCTTATGAATGGGTTGGTGTAATATTTTTAGAAATTTGGCCCGAATCCCCAAGCAGAGCAACAAACAGTGGGCTAACACCCACAAAAAACTGTTAAAATTGCCTATTTACTGTTGCTTGGCCCAAAAAATCCTACCAGGCATCCTGTGGCATCGTCGAGCCATCTAAGCTCTTGCCAGGCTCCTTATGGATGTGTTGGAGTTATTTTTCAGGAAAACATGTCCTGGATCTCCAGGCAACGCCACAAACTATTGACCAACACCTACCAAAAACTGTCGAAATCACCATTTTCCTGTTGCTTGGCCTATAAAATCCTACCAGGCATACTACAGCTCACGATCCACTTGGGGCTCTTGTCGAGGCTTGTTATAGGTGGGTTGATGTAATTTTTTTGGAAAGTTGGTGCGAATCCTCAAGCAGTGCCACAAACTGCGGGCTAACACCCATGAAAGACTACCAAAATCGCTTGTTTCCTATTGCTTGGCCTATAAAATCCTACGAGGCATCCTGTGGCGCAACTGAATGACCTAGGTCTCATGCGAGGCTCATTACAGATGGGTCAGTGTAATTTTTTGGGAAAGTTGGCCTATATCCGCGAGCAGCGCCACAAACCATGGGCTAACACCAATAGAAAATTATCAAAATCGACTGTTTCCTATTGTTTGGCCTACAAAATACATCGAGCATCCTGTCCCTAGCAGGGCCACCTGGGCTCTTGTTGGACTCGTTATAGACGGGTCGGTGTAATTTTTTGGGAAAGTTTTCCCAAATCCCTGGGCAGCGCCACAAATTGTGGGTTAACACTTACGAGAAACTGCCAAAATTGCCTGTTTCCTGTTGCTTGGCCCATAAAATCCTACCAGTTGTCCTACCGCGCCACTGGGATAGCTGGGGCTCTTACCGAGCTCATTACACCAACCTATCCTACAGCGTAATAGATATCTGGTAGGAATTTATTGGCCAAGAAACAGGAAATAGGTGATTTTGGCCTACGATTTATGGTGTTGCTTGGGCATTCAGGCTAACTTTCCCTAAAAATTACATTGACCTATCCATAACGAGCTCGATAGGAGGCCCACGTGGCTTGGTAGTGAAGCAGGACGCCTAGTATCGTGGGTGCTAGCCTATGATTTGTGGCGTTGCTCGGTGATCCAAGCCAATTTTCCCAAATATTATGCCGACTCATCCATAATAAGCCCACAAGAGGCCTAACTATCCTAATGGCGTCGTAGGACACCTGATAGGATTTTATGGGCCAATCAACAGTAAACAGTGATTCTGATAGTATTTTGTGGGTGTTAGCCTACAGTTTGTGGCGCTGCCCAGGGACTCGAGCCAACATTCCCAAAATATTATACTGACCCATCGATAAAGAACCCGGTAAGAGGCCCATAGGGCCGGATGGTGCCGCAGGACGCCTGGTAGGATTTTAAGTTCCAATAAATAGTAAACATGCAATTTTTGTAGTTGTTTGTTGGTGTTAGCCCAAGGTTTGTAGAGATGTCTGGGGATCCAGGCCAACTTTCTCAAAGAATTACACTGACCCATCCTTTATGAGCCCGACAAGAGGCTCAAGTGGCCTGGCGGTGTCGCAGAATGCCTGGTAGGATTTTATGGGCCAAGGAACAGGACACAGGCAATTTTGGTAATTTTTTATGGGTGTTAGCTCAAGGTTTATTGGCGCTGCTCGGGCATCTGGGCCAACTTTCCCTAAAAATTACACTGACTTGTTCGTAACGAGCCTAGAAAGAGGCTCAGGTGGCCTAGTGGCATAGCAGGATGCCTTGTAGGAATTTATAGGTCAGCAACAGGAAACAGAAGATTTATGCAATGTTCCATGGGTGTTAGCTAACAGTTTGTGGCACTGACAGGGGATCAAGGCCAACTATCTTGAAAACCTACACCAACTCGTTCGTCATAAGCCCGAAAAGAGGCTCATATGGCCGGGTGGTACCGTAGGACGCTTGTAGGACTTTATGGGCTAAGCAACAGGAAATAGGCAATTTTGGTAGATTTTCGTGAGTGTTAGCCCCCGTATGTGGCGTTGCCCGAGGATCTCGGCCAACTATCCCAAAATATTACACCAACTAATCCATAATAAGCCCGACAAGAGGCTTAGGTGGCTGGGCAGTGCCGCATGATGACAGGTAGTTTTTTATAGGCCAAGCAATAGGAAATAAATAACTTTGGAAGTTTTTCATGGGTGTTAGCTGATTTGTGGTGTTGCCTAGGGATCCAGGCCAACTTTCTCAAAAAATTACATCGACCAGTCTGTAACATGTTCAAAAAGTGGCCCTGGTGGCCCAGCTGCGCCTCATGATGCTTGGTAGGATTTTATTTGCTGAGGAATAGGAAACACGAGATTTGACAGTTTTTGTTGGTATTGTTAGTACATAGCTTGTGGCGATACTCGGGGTATCTATGCCAACTTTCTCAAAATTGCATCAACCTATCCATAACTAGAACGATAAGATCCAGGTTACTCGGCGGCACCGCAGGATGCCTGATACGATTTTATATGCTAAGCAAAAGGAAATAGACGATTTTGGGAGTTCTTTTTATGGGTGTTAGCCCATGGTTTGTGGCACCACCTGGGGATCGGGGCCAACTTTCCCAACATATTACTGTGACCCATCTATAACGAGCCCGACAAGAGGCCCAGGTGGCCCAGCCATGCCGCAGGATACTGTTAGGATTTTATTGGCAAAGCAACAGGAAACAAACGATTATTATGGTGCTGCCTGGGGATCCAGGCCAACTTTCCTTAAAAATTACACAGACCCATCCGTAACGAGCCTGGCAGAGGCCCTGTGTCTCAGAGGTTCCATAAGAAGCCTGGTTGGATTTAATGGGCCAAACAACAAGAAACAAACGCTTTTAGCAGTTTTTCGTGGGTGTATGACCTAGGTCTCATGCGAGGCTCATTAAGCCTGGTTGGATTTAATGGGCCAAACAACAAGAAACAAACGCTTTTAGCAGTTTTTCGTGGGTGTAAACCTATAATTTGTGGCACTGCACAGGGATCTAGGCTAACTTTTCCAAAAACTTACACCGACCTAGGGCTGTAAAATGAACCAGCCCAACCCAACCCAACCCTAACGAGCTAGAGAGTCAAATAGGCTAGGACGGGCTGACCTTTTAACTAAATGGCATAGAAAATAGCAACCCAACCCAGCCCTACGTGGGTCACAGGTTGGGATGGGCCGGCCCTTGAACTATAATATGTACAATATTAACCTCTTAGAAAGACCATGAAACATCAATCATTTTTTGTCACGAACAAGATAAATAAATAATAAAAGGAGAAACAACAAATTAGACATAAAATACAATAGTAAAAGATTATAACTAATTCGTTTAAAAGTTTTCAACAACATAACTACACAAGTTAGTCCAAAAATTTAACAAAATGCTAATAATGGGCTAATATTAGAAATCTAATGGGATAATAAATTATAAAAGATGTCCATAATCTTAATAAATGGAATACTACTTAAAAAATAACTAAATATATAATAAATATTTTTAAAATTGGCGGGCCACGGGCCGGCCTCTGAGGCTCGCGGGTTGAGCCTATGAGGCCGGCGGGGATATTTTAAAAATTTACGGTCAACGGGTTGGCCTCTACCTCTGAGGCTCACGGGTTGATCCTATGAGGCCGGCGGGCCAAATTAGGACGGCCTAAAAAGCCTCGTTCATAAATGGGCTAAAAATATTTAGCCCAACCTCACTTGATTCAAGGGTTGGGTTGGCCTCACGGGCCAAGCCCATTTTGACAGCTCTACACCAACCCTTCCGTAATAAGCTCGGTAAGAGGCCCAAGTGGCCTAGCAGCGCGGTAGGATGCCTAGTAGGATTTTATGGGCTAAGCAACAGAAAATAAGCGATATTGACAATTTTTTGTGGGTGCTAGCCTATGATTTATGGCGCTACAGGACATCTAGGCCAATAACGGGCCCAACAGAAGGCCCAGGTGGCCTTGTAGCGAAGCACGACGCCTGGTAGGATTTGATGGGCAAAGCAACAGGAAACTAGTAGTTTTGGTAGTTTTTCGTGGGTGTTAGCCCATAATTTGTGGCGTTGCTTGAGGATCCGAGCCAATATTCCCAAAAAAATATGTCGATCCATCCCTAATAAGCCTCTGGTACCGTAGGACGCTTGTAGGACTTTATGGGCTAAGCAACAGGAAATAGCCAATATTCCCAAAAAAATATGTCGATCCATCCCTAATAAGCCTCGTAAAAGGCCTAGGTGGCGCAACGATGCCGCAGGATGCCTGTTAGGATTTTAAGGGCCAAGCAACATTAAACAGGTGATTTTGGGTGTATTTTGTGGGTGTTAGCCCACGGTTTGTGGCACTGCCCAGGGATACGAGCCAACATTCCCAAAAAATTATATCATCCTTTCGTAACAAGCCCGATAGAAAGCCCAGGCAACCCGATAGTGCTCAGGATGGCTGGTAGGTTTTTATATTCCAAGCAACAGTAAATATGCAATTTTTGTAACTTTTCGTGGCCTAAGATTTGTGGAGCTATTGGGGATCCAGACCAACATTCCCAAATAATTACTCTAACTCATCTATAATGAGCCCGGTAAAGAGGCCCAAGTGGTCTGACAGCACCGCAAGATGTCTGGTAGGATTTTATGGGCCAAGCAATAGGATATATACGATTTAAACATGTTTTCGTGGGTGTTAGTTCACGAATTATGGTGCTGCTCGGGGGTTTGGGCCAACTTCCCCTAAAAATTATACTGACCTATTTGTAATGTGCTTGGCAAGAGGCTCAGGTGGACCAGTGGCACAACAAGATGCCTAGTAGGATTTTATGAGCCAAGCAATAGGAAACAGGCGATTTTGGCAGGTTTTCATGGGTGTTAGCTGACGGTCTGCTACACTACCTAGGGATTCGGGCCAACGTTACTAAAAAATTACACCGACCCATTTGTAACAAATATGGTAAGAGGCCTTGGTGGCCCGACAATACGGCAGGATACCAGTTAGAATTTTATGGGCCAAGCAACAGGAAACAAGCCATTTTGGCAATTATTTGTGGGTGTTAACCCATGATTTGTGGCGTTACCTGGGGATTCGAGCCAAATTCCCAAAAACTTAGACCATCTCATCTGTAACGAGCTTGAAAAGAGGCTTAAGTAGCCCGACAGTGCCGTAGAACCCCTAGTAGGATTTTATGCACCAAGCAAATGAAAATAGATGATTTTGACAGTTTTTCGTGGGTGTTAGCCCATGATTTGTCGGACTGCTCGGGGATCCGGGTGAACTTTCCTAAAAAATTATACTGACCCATCCGTAATGATCCCTTTAAGATTCTAGGTGGCCTGGTGGCACTGCAAGATGCTTGTTCAAAATTTATTGGCCAAGCAAAAGGAAATAGGTAAGTTTGGAAGTTTTTCATGGTTATTAACTCACAGTTTTTGGCGCTGCCTAGGGATCCCGACCAAATGTCCTTAAAATCTTCACTGACCCATTCGTAATGAGCCCCTCAAGTGGTTCGGGTGGCCCGGCGATGCCGCAGGATGCCTGTTAGGATTTTATGGGCCAAACTATAGTAAACAGGTGATTTTGGAAGCTTTTTGGGGGTATTAGCCCACAATTTGTGGTGCGACCTGGGGATCTGGGCCAACATTCCCCAAATATAATATTGACCCATCTATAAGGAGGTCGACAAGAGGCTTAGGTGGCCCGACAGTGCCACAGGACACCTTGTTGGATTTTATGGGCCAAATAACAGTAAGCATGTGATTTTGACAGTTTTTTGTGGGTGTTAATCCATGATTTGTGGCACTACCTGGGGGTTCGGGCCAACATTCCCCAAAAATTACATTGACACATCCATGACGAGCCCAACAAGATGCCCAGGTAACCCAATGGAGCCGCAGGACGCCCGGTAGGATTTTATGGTCCAAGTAATAGTAAATAGATTTTAATAGTTTTTCATAGGTGTTAGCCCACAGTTTGTACCGCTGCGCAAGGATCTAGGCCATCTTTCCCGAATAATTACACCAACTTATTCATAATGAGCTCTGCAAGAGGCTTAGGTGGCCGGGCGGCGATGCAGGGCATATGGTAGGATTTTATGGGCCAAGCAATAGGAAACAAGCAATTTTGTTAGTTTTTAGTGCGTGTTAGCCAAAGGTTTATGGCGCTGCTCGGGGATCGTGGCCAACTTTTTTGAAACATTACACCGACCCATTCGTAACAAGCCCGACAAGAGGCTTAGGTGGCCCAGTGGTGCCGTAGGAGGCCTGGTAGGATTTTATGGACCAAAAGTAGGAAATAGGAGATTTTGGAAGTTTTTCATGGGTATTTGCCCACGATTTATTGCGCTGCACAGGGATCAGGGCCAACTTTCCTAAACAAATACTAACTTATTCGTAACAAGCCCGATAAGAGGTCCAGGTTGCCCAACGGTGCCGCAAGATGCCTGGTAGCAATTTGTGGTCCAATCAATAGTAAATAGGCCATTTTGGCAGTTTTTCATAGGTGTTAGGCCACTATTTGTAGTGCTGCCCAGGGATTCAGGCCAACTTTTCTCAGAAATTACACTGACTCATCTGTAACAAGCCCAAAAAGAGGCCCAAGTGGCCCAGCGGTGCGGTAGGACACCTGTTAAGATTTTATGAGCCAAACAATAAGAAACAAACAATTTTACTAGTTTTCCATGAGTGTTTGCTCAGCGCTGCCCAGGGATCCATGCATACTTCGAGAAAAATTACATCGACCTATCCATAATGAGCCCGATAGGAGGCCCAGGTGGCTTGGCTATGCCGCAGGACGCCTGGTAGGATTTTATGGGCCAAGCAACTAGAAATAATTGATTTTTGAAGTTTTTTTATGGTTGTTAGCCTATGGTTTATGGCGCTGCCCTGGGATTTGGGCCAACTTTCTCAAAACATTACATTTCCCCGTGATTACGAGCCCAGCAAGCGGCCTGGGTGGCCCCTTAGCACCGCAGGATGCCTTGTAGGATTTTATGGGCTAAGCAATAAGAAATAGGTGATTTTGACAGTTTTTCGTGGGTATTAGCCTATATTTTGTGGCGTTGCCCGGGGATCC
>DF358813.1:0-16886 GCA_000787875.1 Solanum virginianum | reverse complement strand
AGGGTAATACCTTTGTAGTATATTTTAAGAACAAGTTAGGTTAACTACGTCAAATTCAGTTAATGTTTTTAAATCGAGTCAACTCTTTTAAATTAAGTCAATTCTTTTCAAATCGAGTCAAACATTTTCAAAAGTTAGTCAAACTTTCTAATCGCCGGTCGACCGCATGTTAGCGGTCATCTTGAGTGATTAATTTTTTCTCAAGGTGGAAATTGAACCCTTACCCGTTTCTCTGGAATTTTTAAAACTTTTTGTTAGGTTTTGAAAATTTAAAGTTTATTTTTGGTTTCCTAATTATCCTTAAAATTAGGTGGCGACTCTGTTTTCTTTCAATTTTTTGAGAATTTGATTCGCGCTTAAATCATTCAAGCATCGAATCTTATTTCCGAAAAGAGTCGGACATTTTTTAGGATAACAGAAATGGCGACTCCGCTGGGGACTTTAATTAGGTTCTAACCATTAGATTTGGTTGTTTGACTAACTGTTTGATTATATTTCCTTATCTGCTTTATTTGTTTCCTTATTTGTCATTTTGCATTTTATGGCATTTTCCTATTACCTGTTGCGTATTTGGGAGGATGGTTTTGCGAGATCGTAGCCGGATCCCAAAATATTTGACCCTTTTCGGAATAAGTGACATTTTTATTGGTACGTAGTTCGTCCAATGCTTGTCACGAGCTTCCAGCTCAGGTTGTCCGCCTGGGTACCCTTATCCAGTCAAACCCACTCTTAGATAACTAGGATAAAGTGAAGCTAAATCCCTATCGATTAAGCATTGGCCTAGGACGACCCAACACGTAAGACGTGTTGGGCCCATTAGTAAGACCACCTTGAGTCCAAAGTGGCCCCCGGCCCAAATGGACGACCATGCTTATGTGCTTATATTTGAAGGATGTATATGTTGTTTGATGAATCTTTGTCCCTCAGGGTCGGAAGTTAATTTTTTGAAGCATTGTACTCAAAAGAAAATTGTAATCAAAGGCGTTCAGAGTTGGCGAGAAGTTCGAAAAGAAGAAATCATCCACGAAGATTTAGTTTAGGGCTATTCCCCTGCGTGGGACTGATTTTTGTATACATCCCTTTCCAGATTATTTATCCTATTAAGTTTATTCATGAAGAATGTATAAATATTTTTGGGGCAATGGAACGTCTAAAATTGCGTATACATCCTTCAAATCGTTAGGCCCACCCTTGGCGCAAAAGGGGTCACATATCTGTTTAGGATGTGCAATATATATTTTTGTGATATGTTTTATAACTGTCTGTGTGATTATGTTGCTTTGTTTGAAGACATCTAGGGGGTCACATATCTGTTTAGGATGTGCAATATATATTTTTGTGATATGTTTTATAACTGTCTGTGTGATTATGTTGCTTTGTTTGAAGACATCTAGTCCCACTTCCTTTCGAAAGTTTTTAGAATCCTCTAAGCACATAAATCAAGTCACTATCAAGAGTTCGTCCAAATGTTCTTCGAGTCTTAAGTTACTCAACTAAATCAAAATTCTACTTGTCAAAAATCAATTTTTCAGTTCTAAATGTTTTACCCTCTCGTGGCTCGGCCCCCTTCAAAAAAAAAAAGAAAAAGAGAATTTTCCTATTTTATTATCAATTTTCAAATCCCCTTAAAAAAAACGGTCAAAACTGTAGTTTTTCCTATTTCGTTATCAATTTCCAAAATTCCCCTTCAAAAAAAAACGTTCCAAATATAAAAAACTGTCAAAACATCAATTTTCTTTTCTCTATCATCTCCCTTTACTAGAAATCATTAAAAAACACAAAAATTGTTAAATCATTTTTATGATTGACAAATCTTGAATCTAAACATTCCACCTACTTTATTCGGCTCGGCCCTAATTTCAGAAAGGATTTCTTCTCAGTCATTCTACTTTACATGAAATAACAAATATCTCTCTTGTCAATACATCTCACTAAATTCACAATTTCAAATAGGCATCAGTTCGTCTATTTAGTCATTTATGGGTTAGTATGTCTTCAAGCAATACAACTGCTTGTTTACTGTGTTGTGTGCTATTTTGCATTATTAATTATGAACAAGGACTAACACTTTTGCCTCTTGAGTTATTTTCATTTGACAGGTAATTCAAAATTGATTTGTGTTGATAAAATTCACAAAATCAAAGTAGAAAAGAAAATGACAGGCCATAATGACGACACAAGCTTAAATGAAACCACTGTGACAGATCTCACTATCACACAACAGAGCGAATTAGTAGAAAAGAAAATAACAGGCCATAATGATGACATAAGCTTAAATGAAACCACTGTGACAGATCTCACTATCACACAACAGAGCGAATTGATTGTACAATTGATGCAACAAATACCTGAATTGAAAAGAACTCAGGAGCCAGCAAATTTGGCCATCACTGCTAACCTTCCAAGGCCAGACCACGAGAGGCCTCCAGTTCACTTTCCTTCTCCTGATCCATCTAATCAACCTGCGTCTATCTCCACAAATTCATCAAATGTCCCTGTTCAAGCTTCACCTATCATTAATTTGACTACCCTCGATGCAGGACCTTCCCATGTCTTTTCCCAAAATCCGTATAATGTCTAAGCCGGTAGTTCCTCTCATATTGCCCACTCTGTCCAACCTGAAATCCAAGCTCCAGATAGATACAAGCTACCTTCCACCCAAACATTGCTTCCATAAATTTTCTCTCCATATCCTAATTTTTAGCAATCCATATATTCCTCTCTTCGCTTACCCTGAGGTTGATCATTATCATGAGAAGGAAAAAGAATGGAAGGCCAAGGAAGAGATTGCCAAATTGGGTATAAAGGAAGAAATTGCGAAGTTTATGAAATAATTTCACTATACACCTGATGTTGTTGGACTAGATTTATGAAGATTTGTGCATTCATCCAGAGCTGAACCTTCCCGAGGTGTTTAAAGTGCCAAAGTTTGACACTTTCAATGGAATTGGACATCCTTTGGCTCATCTGAGGGCATATTGTGATCAGCTGGTGGGTGTCAGAAAAAATGAAGTGTTTCTGATGCGGTTTTTCTGCGGGAGTTTAAGTGGAGAGGCCCTGGATTGGTTTACCTCCTAAGAAACTAACCAATGGGTCAATTGGAGTGCCATGGCAAAAGACTTCATTGAAAATTTTGCCTATAACGTCGAAATCGTACCAGATCGCTATTCTTTGGAAAGGATTAAACAAAAGTCAATAGAGAGCTATCATGAATACACATACAGATGGAGGGAAAATGCCGCCAGGGTGCGCCCCCAATGTCTGAAAATGAGATTATCGAGGTATTTATGCGTTCCCAGAAGCCTAAATTTTACAAAAGAATGATGTTACTTATTGGAGTAAAGTTCACAGACATTGTTAAAATTAGTGAGAATATCGAGGACGAACTCAAAATGGGCAAGATCACTCGTATATCTAATTCAGTTGGTACTCCTGGGATGTTGGAAAAGAGAAAAAAAGATGTGTCAGTTGTCTCTGGCATACAAAGCAAAAGGAGAACCCCTAGCATTCATCCCAGAAAAAACATATCCCCTCAAATCCATTCTCAACCTACCCCAAGATCATTCTCTGTGTTTCATGCTCAACCGGGATATCACCCTTCGCCTGCAAACTACCAGACCCATCCTCCTCATTATCACTCCCCACAATATCCAAATACAATCCCAAATCTTCCCTGTCAAAACCATCTGAATTACCATCAGAAGCCTTTTCCTCCACAAAATAATTATAACCCTCTTCATCCAAACACATATAAAAAGCCCCCTAGGGTGTTCACTCCACTTGGCGAAATCCAAACAAAGCTATTTGAAAGATTGTCAATTGCAGGGTTGATCTAGCCTACCCCTCCAAGAGCTATGGATATTAATTCTCCTCTCTTCAAGAGTGATCAGATCTGTGCATACCACTATAACAGTGTTGGGCATGACACTGAAGATTGCCTAAATTTAAAACATAAAATTTAGGACTTAACTGATCATGGCGTCATCGTTCTTCAGACTATCGCCCCCGATGTCAGTGAAAATCCTTTGCCTGATCATGGGAGAAACATGACTGGTATGATTGAGGGAGAAGACAACTGGTATACAGCTGAGAGTAGCATCCCTAAGTATCATTAGGGAATAGATTTACACATTAGAATAGTAAATGCTATCAACGATGACTGGACATTAGAGCTACCACATTTTGTTAGAACGTGTTTTTTGCACAAACATCACCCATCACCATTTGAAAATCAACTCATATGTTGTCAAGAGATGCTATGTCTAGAGACTCAGAGTGTCTTTTTCTTGTATTTGCACAATTTGCTTGTAACCATTTTTATTATTCTAATGAACTACATTTGACCTGAATTCTCAAGAATGAGATACGTAGGCAGCCTATGTTGGCCTCGGTCACTTTCTTAATCAAAATTCATATTTTTCTCTACCCCAAAAGGGGAACAACGTTTGACCTGATTCCTGCTCCAATGGGATACGTAGGCGCCACAATGGATCGGTCATACTCCCAAAAAGGAAACTTGACAAAATGTTTGAGAGGAACTTAAAAATTCTAAACAAGAGACCTATCTTCAACCAATCAAAGTTCAGAACCCGATGAAACTTCAACTGGGATAGAATTTTTTAGAAAGGTCTCAAAAATTCCTAAGGTGCTTTTTTTGAAAGTCATATTAACGATTCTCAGCCTGATTAGAAATTCAAAGATAACCGAGGATGGGAGATCAAAAGCACTTCATCAGGACAAAATGAGGAGCAAATAGTTGAAGAATCAACACAGATCAATTCACTTTAAAACTAAGCATTTTTGTTTGGATGTAGGAACCAAAGTCACAATACGAGAAGCAAATAATTGGTGAATCAACACAGATTAGTTCACTTTGAAACTAAGCATTTTCTTTGGATGCAAGGACTAAAATTATAAGACGAGACAATCGAAGAATCAACATAGATCAATTCACTCTGAAACTAAGCATTTTTCTTTGCATGC
The DNA here is from genome assembly GCA_000787875.1 of Solanum virginianum. Taxonomy (NCBI): domain Eukaryota; kingdom Viridiplantae; phylum Streptophyta; class Magnoliopsida; order Solanales; family Solanaceae; genus Solanum; species Solanum virginianum. The sequence continues at coordinate 11,903 of DF358813.1, read as the reverse complement.
AGGAACTAAAGTCATAAGATAAGACGATCGAAGAATCAACATAAATCAGATCATTTTGAAACTAAGAATTTTCTTTGGATGCAGGAACTGAAGTCGCAAGATATCTTTGGACCCACAGGGGCCCTATAAGACAATTTGGCACAAGGGTTGAGAAATTTTATCCTGACCGATACAAATTGGATAACTCCAAATGACGTCTCATTACTCTTTTATCTTGGTAGCAGTCTGTTATGAGTCATAACACATTTTTCTTGATGCAGAAGATAACTTAATACAGTGACCAAGATTACCACACTTCACCCAGAAAAACTTTTATAGGTTTTATCTACAAGATAATAATACAAGAAAATAGTTTATTGAAAAACAAGATGAGGAACAGATGATTGAAAAATCAACACACTTTAAAAATAATGAATTTTCTGTGGTTACAGGTTCGAAACTAATGAATTTTCTAGGGGTGCAGGTTTGAAACTAACAAATTTTCTGTGGGTACAGGAAAGTTATTGCAGGTCTTATCAACAAGACATAGATGGTTCTATCTCACTCAAATCTCTAGCAACTCATCTCGTCTTACATTGTGGAAAGAGGTTATTTTATTTGACAGATATACAAATTGGAGCGTCACTGTCTTCAGTGTGACAAATTGGAGCATCACTGCCTTCAGTGTGACAAAATATACAAAATAGAGTGTCACTGCCTTCAGTGTAACAAAATGCACAAATTGGAGTGTCATTGCCTTCAGTGTGACAAAATATATAAAATGGAGCGTCATTGCCTTCAGTGTGACAAAATACACAAATTGGAGTGTCACTGCCTTTAGTGTGATAAATTGGAGTGTCACTACCTTCAGTGTGACAATTTGGAATGTCACTGCCTTCAGTGTGACAAATTAGAGTGTCACTGCCTTCAGTGTGACAAAATATACAAAATGGAATGTCACTGCCTTCAGTGGGACAAAATACACAAATTGGAGTGTCACTGCCTTCAGTGTGACAAAATATACAAAATGGAATGTCACTGCCTTCAGTGGGACAAAATACACAAATTGGAGTGTCACTGCCTTCAGTGTGACAAAATATACAAAATGGAATGTCACTGCCTTCAGTGGGACAAAATACACAAATTGGAGTGTCACTGCCTTCAGTGTGACAAAATATACAAAATGGAATGTCACTGCCTTCAGTGTGACAAATTGGAGAGTCACTGCCTTTAGTGTGACAAGTTGGAGCATCACTACCTTCAGTGTGACAAGATATATAAGTTGAAGTGTCACTACCTTCATTGTGATAAGATATACAAATTGGAGAGTCACTGCCTTCAGTGTGATAAGTTATTGGAGAAGATTATTTTATTTCAATTGTCGATCCAGCGCCATTATATATTCATTACCTCTAAGAAGACTATTTTATTCCAGTTGCCAAGAGGGTCATTATACATTTATTGCCTACATGAGGATACTTTATTACCATTGCCTCCAGAATACCTATTTATTCTGGAAAGCCACTTGCCTTCAAACATGACAAATCATTTATTTTGGAGCATCACTGCCTTCAGTTTGACAGTTGCAGAAAAGAACACATATCAAATAGGTAAGCAATGCCAACTTTAATTCAAGTTATGATTCTACTAACATTTTATTTTAGTCATGTTGAGAGCATCTAAAAGGATGAATTCTCAAAACAGACCATAGGTGTAGACGTCATCAAATAGGATGCAACACAACGTGGAACTTTTTCTTAGCAGCGAACTGGGACATAGTCTGAAAAGGGGGCGTCAAACCTTTCAAACATGAGCTGGGAAGCGACTACCACCACAGTCCAACCATACCCCTGTCATTTTGCATGTGGGAATTTCTGTAAGTCTGTTAGTTTTTAGTTTTTCATCTAGGTGATCTCAACTCTCACCAGAGCCAATCTTCCAATCCGAGTGACAATATACCAAGAGTTTCTAAAAATTATGTCTGCGTAAGTTCTTAATTATGGACGTGAAGTGCACCATATTTATGATTAAGAGGTTACAAGTCTCTTTTTCAAAATTCAAATTGTTGTCACTCTTCCTGAACCAGAGGTTATCTCAGAATAAGAGATTTCTTCTTCAAGCGACAGAGTCGAACTACAAGTAGCCTGATTCCTCAATCCAAGGATATGTAGGTGGGATCAATTTTAAAAACTCGGCTCCATTCCAACATTCACCCCTCTAAATCTCATTCCCGAGCTTTCTAATTTCTCCATATTTTACCATTAGGATAACTTTTGAGTTCTTTCAATTCGTGCATAAAATCAAACGTATTGAACTACAAGTGGCCTGAATTCTCATGTAACCTGAGATATGTAGGAAACCGTCCACAACGCAAAATTATCGAGTCTTTAATTTTAACAATTCGTGGCATTTATCCAAAAATTAAAAAATATATATTTATATTATTTCAGTGTGGGGAGGGACCCACGTGCCCACTCCTTCATTTTTTATTCTGTTTCCCTTATTTTATTCCCACTTTTATTAATTAATTTCCCACTCTTATTATTTAATTTCCCACCTTACCATATTTTATTTTTTTTCCACTCTCCCATATCCCCTTGTCCCCCATACTTATCGCCTTGTCTCCCACCCTTTCATCTCCTTCATCTTCCAAAACAAGAAGAAAACGAAAAGTTGAAAAACCAGACGAAAAAGCCGAAAAACCTTGATCAATAGTCTCTCACGCATGCTTTTATGATGTGAAAGTTCAGACTATGTTGCAACCACAGAACATACTCAGACAGAATCTTGGCTCTGATACCAGTTTGTTGGAAAAAATATGGACTAACACAAAATAAATATGACACAAAAATGAAAAAAAAATAATACCAAGAATTTTATATGGAAATCCTTCTAAATAAAGGGAAAAATATGGGCCAAAAGGAGCAACTGATATTATTATAGTAAGGAATTTTACACTGTGTAGGCACAAGTACAATAATCCCAAAGACTTCTACACATACAAAAGAATTACCCTCTTTTGATTTTTTACCTTACTAAAAATATCGCTCACACTCTATTTTTTTCACATTTTTATTAAATAGTTTATGATATACCTCACAGATAAAAATATTCAATGTATTTTATTCTCTCTGTGGCTCTCTTTCTTTTTTCTCTCTGTTTTGGTGCTATGAAATGAAGTTACTTGCACCTCCTTTTATAGGAGAATATTTGCTCCATTGATGTCATTGATGACATCAATGAGCAGGAAAAAAAATAAAGTTTGGCTACCTAATGTTGAATAACGTTCGGAAGAGTTGAATTGTTGACAAAGAAAAAGGGGTTGGACCCCATACTAATATCAGCACAATTCTAATTAGTAACTAAACAATTTTAAAGTTTAATTAATTTTATACTTCATTTAAGTAATATATACTCTAAAATTTGCTTATTTCATAAAAATAATATACTTTGTAATAACATATTCAATTAAAAAGAAAATGAGTGAAAGAAAAATTTGAAAATAAAAATTAATGTGGTTTCCAAGAAAAATTTCAATTAAAAAAACTGTAACAACATATTTAATTAAAAAGGAAAGAGTTTAAATTTTCTCGAAAATAGAAGTTTGTCTGTGTTCTAACTTATATAGACTGTGCAAATAACGTGTGCAAATATACTTTTTATCAAAAAAGTACAAAAAAGCACCTATTTTAATAAATCTGTAGCACCAAATATATGTGACTCTATTTTTATGAATTTTGATCGTTTTTAGTTTTTAAGACTTAAAAAAAATAGTATATTTGTCCTTTTATTCCTTTTTCATATTGGGAATATTATTAATAATTTAATATGACAAAATTCAATCACAAATGGTGGATGAAATTTGCTTATTTGATAAAAGTAATATGTGCATATTTTTTAACAACATATTCAATTTAAAAAATGAGTTAAAAATAATTTGAAAATAAAAATTATTATATCAATTAAAAGAAAGTGTAACAACATATTTGATTAAAACGGAAAGAGTTAAAAAATTTCTCGGAATTAGAAATTTGTTTGTTTTTTCTAACTTACATGAACTGTGAAAATTGTTGACACCGAATTTTTTTCGTCCACATCGCAAAATTATCGAGTCTTTAATTTTAACAATTCGTGACATTTATTTAAAAATTTAAAAATATATATTTATAGTATTCTCGCGTGGAAGGGCCAACGCGCCCCACTCCTTCATTTTTTATTCTCTTTCCCTTATTTTATTCCCACTCTTACTATTTAATTTTCCACCTTCCCATATTTATTCTTTTCCCACACCCTCTTGTCCCACATGCTTGTCCCTTTGTCTCCCTCTCTTTCATCTCATTCATCTTCCAAAACAAGAAGAAAATGAAAAGCTGAAAAACCAGACGAAAAAGTCGAAAAACCTTGACATTCAACAATGCCCCACGATCAATGGTCTCGCACGCGTGCTTTGATCTGCTGCCTCTTGCCACTCTCACCTATATTTCGACCTATTTATATTCCTTTCTTCTTCAGTTCAAAGGGGAGGCGATCAAAGAATTCAAAAATCCTAGAACAACTCACTCAACTTTTCATAGTCATTGTCAATTTTTTAGAATCTCATGAGATTTTTTAGGATTCAAAAATTAAAGATTTTTGTCGAGGTTGATGGATCTTCAGTTTTTGGTGGTATTAAAGAAAGTCATCGAGCTCGTCATCCCAATTTGCTGCCCCAAAAAAGGTAACATTTTCACCCGAACTTCTCATTTTAATAATGTGTGCACTGCTGCATTTTTGATTACTGTTAGCTAATTTGAGATGGTGTTGCGACGAATTAATATTGTGGTACTATTGTCGTTTGGATGTTAAGATGTTTGTAATTGTGTCATGATATTTTTTGGCTGTCGATTTTGTTGTTTTTCCATCAATGTATGTTATGTTTCAAGTTTCTTTCTACTTGTTCCTTTGGAATTGTTGTGATGTGGACTTGCCAATGTTATGTGTTGCTATGTTTGTCGGGACGATTCCCAGTTATTGTCTTCAATATAGCCCGTCAGTGTGTCGACTGAGTCGTTTTGTTTCTCGTTTCGTCTAGCCTTTAATGAGTTTTCATTTTCCTCCACCATTGGTACTAATATATCCTTCATCATCTAGTAGACAGAGAAAAAATCTTTCCTGAATGTCACATGAGATGCGACACCAGTATCCACAACCCAGCTTGACTCATTACAAGAAATATTTATCAGATTAAAATCAAGAGCAGTGAGAAGGTCTTCGGTGGCAATGGTGGCAAGGCAATTTTCATTGCCTTCTTCTTTATTTTCTTGTATTTCTCTATTCTGGTTTTTTCAATTTCCGGTGGAACTTTTTTGTGTGCCCTTTCATACCACAATGATAGCATTCAATATTTTTAAGTTTGCCTCTCGATTTGCTCATGTTGTACTCTCTATTCAGAGAAGCACAATTTTTGTTTATCCCACTAGAACCTGCCACTAGGACATCTGACGAAGAAGAACCTTGAGATTTTCTTCTCATCTCTTTGTTCAATACACTGCTCTTGACAAAATCCATAGAGATCATACCATCCGGAGCAGAATTTGATAATGACATTCTAAATGTTTCCCAAGAATCTGGTAGGGAACCAAGTAGAAGTAAATCTTGAATTTATTTATCAAATTTAATGTCCATAGCAGACAACTGGTTCATGATTCCTTGAAAATTATTCAAGTGATCTGTCATTGGAAAATCATCAATATATTTTAGACTGAACATCAGATTTATTAAGAATATTTTATTGTTCCCAGTCTTCCGAGCATACAAACTTTCAAGATGCTCTCATAGGGTACGAGCATGTGTTTTCCTAGAAATATGGTTCAACACATTATCATCAACCCATTGTCAAATAAATCCACAAATATGTCTATGCAATAGATTTCATTCTTCATCTATTTTATTTTTAGGCTTTTTGGCGGCAAAGACTGGTTGATAATTCTTGACGTAAAGTAGATCTTCCATTTTCCCCTTCCAAATGACATAATTAGTGTCATTCAAAGTGATCATTCTACTAGTGATGACTTTCAATATTTTTCTCCAAAAAAATTGTTTACCAAAGTAATTCTTTTATGATGTGGAAGTTCAGACTATGTTGCAACCACAGCGTATACTCAGACAGAATCTCAGCCACACCCTCTTGTCCCACATGCTTGTCCCTTTGTCTCCCTCTCTTTCATCTCATTCATCTTCCAAAACAAGAAGAAAATGAAAAGCTGAAAAACCAGACGAAAAAGTCGAAAAAATGGAAAAATTACAACACCAAGAATTTTACGTGGAAATCCTTCTAAATAAAGAAAAAATCACGCTCCAAAAGTAGCAACTGATATTATTATAGTAAGAAACTTTACACTGTGTAAGCACGAGTACAATACACTCAAAGACTTCTGCACGCACAAAAGAATTACCCTCTTTTGATTTTTCACCTTACTAAAAATGTCGCTCACACTCTATTTTTCTTCACATTTTTATTAAATAGTTTATGATATACCTCAGAGATAAAAATACTCAATGTATGTTATTCTCTCTGTGGCTCTCTTTCCTTTTTTCTCTCTGTTTTGGTGTTATGAAATGAAACTACTTGCACCTCCTTTTATAGGACAACATTTGCTCCATTGATGTCATTGCTGACATCAATGAGCAGGAAAAAACCAACAAAGTTTGGCTACCTAATGTTGAATAACGTTTGGAAGATAACAATTCAACAAAGTTGAATTGTTGACAAAGAAAAAGGAGTTGGACCCCAAACTAATATCTGCATAATTCTAATTAGTTACTAAATAATTTTTAAGTTTAATTAATTTTATACTTCATTTAAGTAATATATACTCTAAAATTTACTTATCTCATAAAAATAATATACTTTGTAATAACATATTCAATTAAAAAGAAAATGAGTGAAAGAAAAATTTGAAAATAAAAATTAGTGTGGTTTTCAAGAAAAATCTCAATTAAAAAAACTGTAACAACATATTTAATTAAAAAGGAAAGAGTTTAAATTTTCTCGAAAATAGAAGTTTGTCTGTGTTAAACTGTAACAACATATTCAATTAAAAAGGAAAGAGTTTAAATTTTCTCGAAAATAGAAGTTTGTCTGTGTTCTAACTTATATAGACTGTGCAAATAACGTGTGCAAATATATTTTTTTATCAAAAAAGTACAAAAAAGCACCTATTTTGATAAACCTATAGCACCAAATATATGTGACTCTATTTTTATGAATTTTGATCATTTCTAGTTTTTAAGACTTAAAAAAAGTAGTATATTGGTCCTTTTATTCTTTTTTCAATATTAGAAATATTTTTAATAATTTAATATGATAAAATTAAATCACAAATAGTGGATGAAATTTGCTTATTTAATAAAAGTAATATGTGTATATTTTTTAACAACATATTCAATTAAAAAAATGAGTTAAAAATAATTTGAAAATAAAATTATTCTATCAATTAAAAGAAAGTGTAACAACATATTTGATTAAAATGGAAAGAGTTAAAACAATTCTCGACTATTCTATCAATTAAAAGAAAGTGTAACAACATATTTGATTAAAATGGAAAGAGTTAAAAAAATTCTCGAGATTAGAAATTTGTCTTTTTTTCTAACTTACATGAACCGTGAAAATTGTTGACACCAAATTTTTCCCGTCCACATTGCAAAATTATTGAGTCTTTAATTTTAACAATTCGTGACATTTATCAAAAAATTAAAAAATATATATTTATATTATTCCTACGTGGGAAGGGGCCTACGCACCCCACTCCTTCATTTTTTATTCTATTTTCCTTATTTTATTCTCACTCTTATTATTTAATTTCCCACTCTTATTATTTAATTTCCCACCTTCCCATATTTTATTCTTTTCCCACTCTCCCACACCCCATTGTCCCCCATGCTTGTCCCAAGAAAAAGCTGAAAAACCTTGACATTCAACGGCGCCCCACGATCAATGATATCTCACGCATGCTTTAGTCCGTTGCCTCTCGCCACTCTCGCCTAAATTTTGACCTATTTATATTCCTTGCTTCTTCAGTTCAAAGGGAGGGCAATCAAAGAATTCGAAAATCATAGAACAACTCACTTAACTTTTCATAGTCATTGTCAATTTTTAGAATCTCGTGGGATTTTTTAGGATTCGAAAATTAAAGATTTTTGTTGAGGTTGATGGATCTTCAATTTTTTGTGGTATAAAAGAAAGTCGTTGAGCTCGTCATCCCAGTTAGCTGCCCCGACAAAGGTAACATCTTCGCCCGAACTTCTCATTTTAATAATGTGTGCACTGCTGCATTTCTGATTTGGTTAGCTGACTGAGACAATGATGTTCAAGTTTGAAGCATCTTGAAATAACTGTGTTTTGGCTAAGTGTATTATCAAAGTTTTTGTTTACTGTTAGCTGATTTGAGATGGTGTTGCGATGAATTAATGTTGTGGTACTATTGTCGTTTGGATGTTAAGATGTTTGTAACTGTGTTATGATATTTTTTGGTTGTCGATTTTGTTGCTTTTCCATCAATGTATGTTATGTTTCAAGTTTCTTTCTGCTTGTTTTTTGGAATTGTTGTGATGTGGACTTGCCAATGCTATGTTGTTGTTGTGTTTGTCGGGACGATTCCCAGTTACAATCGTCAATATAGCCCGTCAGTGTGTCAACTGAGTCATTTTGTTTCCCATTTCATCTAGATCTTCATACAAATCTGAACCTTAGGTCCTAAGTGGTTATCCATTCTTGAATGTTCGAATACTAAGATTGCATACATCCTCATCTATGTGCCTGCTTCCTGTTCACTCTTTTACTGAAATTTTAATCCATTTAGGATATCATTAACTTATCTACATACTGTCGTCATGATTAAATGTGCCTCCTGCTAGAGCTTAATTTCGTTTGAATTTGTATGCATCTATCTTATTCTTGGAATATTGCTTTCTCTTGTAAAAACCAAAGATCTAGTTCTTTTTGTTAGAATGTTTTGGTTATTATACATCAAGGTGTCACTATGAAAGCTTAGACTAAATATGAATCCATATGTTTCTGCCCGGCTTGCCCTGTATAGCTGTAAATACACATCACATGATATCAATTTATGTTGCCTCTGCCCAGATCACCCATGCATTGCTATTAATATATATTACATGCTACAAATTTATACTGCCTTTGTCCAGCTTGCCTTGCGTTGTTGTAATATGTATTTCATGTCATTAATCTATGTTGCTTTTGTGCGTGCTCGTTGTTTGTTGTATTTGGTTTTACTCTTAGATTTTAAAATCTAGATTATGTCGTTTTGAACTCATGAATGTTAAATCCCATCATTTCAAGGTTCTTGTTGATTCGTCTATTATTATCTTGTGTCTAGTATCTGTTAAGCCCAGTGATCTATTTAGAATCGTTTTACTCGACATTTATTTGAATTATCTATATCATATACTGATCTTTATCTTCTTTGCATGAAATACGATCTTCGGGTTATTTGGAACTCTGTCTTGCATTTTTTTGGGCCACGGAGGCCCAAATCTCCTCTTCCTCGAGTCAGCCCGATATAGGACAAGGAATACACAGGGATTTAAGCTGATATACAAGCTTTAAAGACAAAAATCAGTGAGTACACACTGACAGAAATATACACCAAGTGTATATCACAGGAATGGGCCAGGCCCAATGCAAAAACCAGTTAATATACACTGATATATAAAAATATACATCAAATGTATATCACAGAGGAATGGGCCAAAAGAGCCCAAAGGAGGTAGCAGAAATCTAAATGGGTTAAAGGCCCAAAACTCTTAAATTTTCTTCTTTACTTTATTTTTATGTATTTTATTTGTATTTATTTGGATGCTGACATTGTTGTTATATGTTTTGCTTTAATCTAATTAAAAACTCCCCAACATGCTTGCCATTTATGTTAATCTCCATTTTAATATTTTTTTTAGCATTATCATTATTTCTACGTGGAAAACTCGTCACAAAAATAGATCAAGTTAAGTCAACATTTTCAAGTTAGGCCAACATTTTCAAGTTAAAATCAACATTTTCAAGTTAAGTTATTTTTACAAATTCAGTCAATTATTTCAAAACTCAATCAACTCTTTCAAATGCAATCACTACTTTACAAATAAACCAAATATTTTCAAAAGTTAGTTAAACTTCCTAATCGTCGGTTGACCGCATGTTAGCGGCCATCTTGAGTGATTAATTTTTTCTCAAGGTAGAAATTAAACCCTTACCCATTTTCTCTGAAATTCTAAAGCTTTTCTGTTAGGTTTTAGAATTCAATCGGTTTCCTAATTATCCTTAAAATTAGGTGGCGACTCTGTTTTCTTTCAATTTTTGGAAATTTGGTGTTGGTATGCAGTGCGTCCAATGGTTGTCATGAGCTTTCAGATCAAGTTGTCCGCCTGGGTTTCCTATCCAGTCCAAACTCACTCTTAGATGACTAGGATAGAGCGAAGCTGAATCCCTATTGTTTAAGCATTGGCCTAGGTCGACTCAACATGTAAGGCGTGTTGGGCCCATTAGAAAAGACCGTCTTGAGTCCAAAGTGGCCCCCGACCCAAATGGACGATCATGCTTATGTCTTTATATTTGAAGGATGTATATGTCGTTTGGAGAACTTTTGTCCCTCGGGGTGGGAAGTTCATTCTAATAATATTTTGCTTACAGGGTGTTTACATTCAAAGGCATTCAGAATTGACAAGAAGTCCAAGAAGAAGAAATTTCCACTAAGGTTTAGTTTAGGACAATTCCCCTACGTGAGACTAATTTTTGTATACATCCTTTTCCCAAATTGTGTATCCCATTAAGTTTATTCATAAACATGTATAAATATTTTTTGGGGCAATAGGACATTTAAATTTGCGTATACATCCTTCAAATCGTTAGGCTTACCCATGACACAAAATGGGTGACATATCTATTTAGGACGCATAATATCTGTCTACGTGATATATTTATAATTGTTTGTGTAATTATGTTGCTTTGTTTGAAGACATCTGCCTATTAGAATCATCTAAGCACATAAATCAAGTCACTATTACAAGATTGTCCAAAATACTATCCAGTCGTCCAAATACTTTCCAGGTCTCAAGTTTCTCAACAAGATCAAATTGCATTTTCAGAATTCTACTCTTTCATTAGTCAAAAGTTGAAGTTTTTCATTTCAATTCAGGAAAGATTCCTTCTTTAGAACTACGTAGGGTCTGATTTCTCCTCAACGAGATACGTACGCAGCCTCTCACGGCTTGGCCCCCTTAAAAAAAAGTTGTTCCTATTTCGTTATCAATTTCTAAAAGAAGAAAAATAAAATCATCAATCTTGTCAAAACATTACAAAGGAATCACTAATCCGCCTTTCTTCTCCGATATCCTTCCTTACAAATGAATAATCAATCTTGTCAAAACATCTCCCAGATTCACAAATCTTGAATAAGCAACATTTCACTTATTTTAGTTACTTTCCTACCTTCCAGGGTTAGTATGTCTTCAAACAATGCAATTGTATGTTACTATTTTGTGTGATATTTTGCATTATTCATTATGAACAAGGACTAACACGTTACCTTTTAAGTTATTTTTCCCTTTAACAGGTAACTTAGAATTGTTCTGTTTTGATAAAACTACCCGATCATCATTATTTCATTAGATCAAAAGCACCCAAAGATCACTCTCCCGACCGAGACAAGTAGAAAGGAAAAATGGCAGGACATAAGGACGATACAAGCCTGATTGCGATAAATCTCACTACCACACAACAGAACGAATTGATTGTACAACTGATGTAACAAATAGCTGAAATGAAAAGAACTTAGGAGCCAACAAATTTGGCCATCACTGCTAATCTTCCAGTGCCAGACCACGAGAGGCCTCTAGTTTATTTTTCTTCTCCTGATCCGTCTCATCAACCT
>DF358814.1:73279-85357 GCA_000787875.1 Solanum virginianum | reverse complement strand
CTATCTTATAACTCTAAATCGGAGTTTCAATAATTCAAAAAAGAAATTGGGGAAACTTGTGAATCAAAAGCTACAAGTTTCTCTACAAACTGCAGGCGTTTCTCTACAAACTGCAGGCGTTTCTCTACAAGTTTCAAATACAAAAAAGGAAATCATATACGCAAGGTGTTCAAGATCAAATTTGATTAAGGCAAATCACATACCAAATAGTTCAAGATCAAAATTACTTGTTTATGAGATATTTATTATGGCTGTTATTAAAGTATTTGTGACGATTATTCAAATTCACATTCAAGATCAAATTCATCTAGGTCAAGATCAAGCTAAGAAGTTCTAAAACTTATTTTCAAAATAAGAATCAAAGAATTCGTAAAAAGTAAAACCCCATTACATTTAAAAAAAAAAAAAACCAACTATGATTACTATAAAAAAAATTCAGTTTATAATTTTTTCTCAACACAAAATATATATTGTTTACTGCAATAGATATAACACACTAAAAGAACTAAGAAAACTCAACATATTACATATATACATTTAGATCTAAGAGTTTTTTTCTCAAGCTATACATTGTCCATATCTAGGCCTACTTTTCTCAAAAACTAAAGAGAAAGCACTATTAAATAAAGTTTAGACTATAGAACTTAATTATAACAACAAAAAGGAAAATAAAAAATTCTTATCAATTAAAAGGAAAAACAAAAACTAAAGAAACAACAAAGAAAGTTTTTCTTCATCTTGGAATTCTCCTCCTTCCAAACATAGATACATATATAACCTGCAAAATATAATTGAAAATAGAGCAATTATACCTTCTTTTTTTTTTTTGGGTATAAACATATGCTTAATGTTAACCAAATGAAGCAAATATACTACCAAACTCTCCATCAGAAATGTATTAGCATAAAATTATTATTTTTAGATTGAGTTGAAAATTCCGGTTAAAAGAATAATCTAAATGTGTACTAATATAACACTATATACAATTAATTTACTTATGAAAATTATCGAACAACCTGCGTTGAAATAGAAGACTCAAAATTTTGTGAATAATGCAAAGTCAAATTTATTAATTCTCGAATACAAAAGTGTCAAATGGGTGTTATATCAAAAACTCGCATGTCCTATAACCCATATTTGATATTTAAAACATCTTTGGATATATATTGCACATATAAAAACATCAAAGGAGTAGTTGCTAATTATAATTAGAACTAGAACAATTTACAGAACTATAAAGTGTTTAGCTAAAGCTTCTAAAATTAATTTATTTTTACAAAGTGCTTTCCTAAAAGATAATTTTATTTTTTAAAAAAAAATTGTGTTTGACTAATAAATTTTTAAAAAATACTTTTGAGCATCAATTAGTGCTTGACGAGGATTTTAAAAGTGCTTTTAAGTTATTTTTTTCTAAAATTACTTTCAGACAAGAAAAAACTTTTAATTTCTGAAAAACAACTTCTGTTGTATATTCTCAGGAATACTAATTTTCTCCCAAAAGTTTGGTCAAACCCCCACTTTTTAAAAATACACATTTTTGACCTTCTGAAAGCTTGTCCAAACATGTCATCAAAGCCTTTGCACAATTTACTTCTGATCTCGATAAAACTACTCAGAATCAATTATGCAATTAATAATGAACTAAATTGAAACTTTTACCTTTACTTTCTTGTGCTTAATTCCTTCCATCTTCCTTTAACTTTCAGATTTTTTCTTGAACAAGCTAGTCATTGAAAATTGGTAGCACTTCCAAAACTTTGCTGGATTTGATTTCTCTCTGGATCCAATAATGAGCTCATCATGTTCAATCCATTATTTTGTTGTTGTTGTTCTCTTTGGGTACTAAATCTACCATTCATACTTCTTACTATCTCCCCAACTCCAAGAAAGTCTCTTGTTAATTGCTTCTTTTGAGGTGGACCTTGATGTTGCTCAAAGTTTAACTTGGTGGTTGTGTTGTACCCTTCATGTGATCCACCTTCATAAGCATTGAAGCCACCATCTACTAGGTCATGCAAAGTGGTTCTCATAATTAATGGTGGAGTCAGAAATTTTAACAAGCAGAAGCAAATGTTATAATCTTCACGTCTTAATCAACATATACATGATTGTATGTGTTTGACTATGCATGAAATTTGGGAAAGAAAGAAAATCGAAACTCACAGTCTGAAACATGTCATAGACATTTCTATAGCCTTAAAATAGTGTTATTACCAGTAAAATATGAAGTTTCCAATTAGTTTATATTTAAATAACATACTTGTTATTCTTTTTGGAACTAATTAAAAGGAAATTGTCATATGAAAATGAGATAAATGGAGTATATAAATAATGGGTTCAATCAAAAACGGGGCGGTAAATTGTCTTTTCTAGAATCCAAAAACTCATAAACTTAAAGGACAGTTCTTGTACTTGCATCAAAAAAATGACATGATGTATCTAAATAATTTATTCAAAACTCAATATGCTCCTTTTCTAGAATTCAAAACTCATGAACTTAAAGGACAGTTCTTTGAGTCAACCACCGAATGGAATCGATTCCTTTTTAGACATCAGATACTAAGAATTAATTATACCATACCTGTAATTTCACTCCCAAAGTTGAAAGCTTGGTGATCAGATTTTTTGCCACTAGATGATGAACCACCACTTGTACTTCCAAAGGCTTTGAACAATGAGGCAGTTGTGCTAATATTACTTGTACATGAAGATCCCATTTGTGCTGCCTTTTGTAGTAATGCTGTGGCTGACATTATTGGACCTGTAGCTGAACAAGTTGTACTCCTACTCTCAAGTACTTGTACCCCATAAAGTGATGGAATTGAACAACTTATATTATTATGATCACCCAAAATTCCACTATTGGTAAAGAAATTCATGTTTTGATCAAGATTAGGAAGTTGCATTAGGCCATGGACCATTGATGGCTTGATATTGTTGTTGTTGGCATTGTAATCTTGATTTGTTTGTTGAAGGAAACAAGTAGTACTTGACCCTATGAGGTTGTTGTCATGATGTTGATCAAAGTGAACACCACTATTAGAAGTTGTAGTCTTTGTGATGTTGTTGTCATTGGAGCCCAATTTGGAGAAGCTCCCTATGTTTATGTTGCTACCACTTCCATATAAATATTGGTTATTGTTCATGCCAAGGCTGTTCATCAAGGTGCTAGGTTGAACAATACTTCTTGCATTTTCTTGAATCAAGGCATCACAAAAGGCTCTATGTGTGATGAAGCTGTCGCGCCTGTGTAAACACGACAAAAAGATATACAGGATCTAGGTTCAGTTATGTGTACTGACAATATGAAATGTATTTGTACATATGATATAAAAGAAAAAAGAAGGAAAATGTAAGGTGTTAATGTATACAAAATAAAATTCCAAAAAATAATACACAAACTCAAGCTAAAAAAAAAGAGGAGAATTTTAGTAGCGTAGTTGGTCGATTACTCTTAAACACCTTGTTGGTTGTAATCTTCTCTCTCGACGGTAAATTTAGTATAGATATTGTAGTGCATGTGAACCTATTCACGCTCCAGTAAGATAAATGATGCACTTGATTGAATGTTAAGTTATTTATCTAAAAAAGCGACAATATTCTCAGTAAATATGTTTTTTTGATGTACCCTTTATTTTAAAACTTCTAAATTTGTCTGTCTCTCCCTGTCCATTCTCCCTTCCACTCCCCTATGTATAATTTTAAAAAAAGTAAAAAAGAAATAAGAAAAAAAATAATAGATACAATTTAGATGAAGTAGGTAGTTGAAATTGCAATGACCAAAAAAAAAAAATAAGAATCAAATTAAGACCCTAATGTTCAATCCAAATGTTGTATATAATTATTCATAATAAATGAGATTAAAAACATGAAAAATAAGATAAGTTAAAATATAGTGCTAAAATTAGGTCCAATTCAAAATTGTATTTAGGACTAAAATTAACAAATTGTAAACTGTTGTAACAACTACTATACAAGAATATTGTCTTTAGCTAGTCTAAGCAAAAACTTTTTATGTACTATATGATTAACATACAATTAAATTTACCTAAATTAGTAAAATAAATTGACTTGAAAATGACTCAAAAAATGTAAATAAAATATATAATATAAATTAAAATTGGTCAGATTTGACAGAAACATAATTAAGATTGTCAAAGAATAATTTGCCAAATTGGGAAATGAATGATGTGAACTTTTCATAATAAATAATAAACAAATAAATAAATGCAAACAGAATATATTGGGAAATTAATGGTCAAACTACAAAGGTGAAATGTCTGGGATATGATCTTCAATAAATGAAACAGCTAGATAAATATATATATATATATATATATATATATATATATATATATATAATTTATAAATTATTAATTTATAACACATAAATACCTCAAAACAACTAAAAAAACAGATAGATATATATATATATATATATATATATATATATATATATATATATAATTTATAAATTATTAATTTATAACACATAAATACCTCAAAACAACTAAAATCATAATAATTTACAATCATACAAATATCTAAGGATCATTTCAAATCACAAATTCCAAACATATTTCTTTTTTTTAAAACATTATATCAAATTGAATGATGTCACATAAAATTGAAAAAAAATCAAATATATATTTATTTCTCACTTTCTATATATAAACTCACTTCTATTTTAAATTTATAAACTTCAATTTTGAATTCATATCGATATCTATTTTAAATTTATAGCCTATTCTCTCTATCTCATTTTACATGACTTTCTTTTTTGTCTGTCTTAAAAAGAATATCTCTCTAAATCATTAGAAATATTTTGCTTTAAATTTTTTTATTTTATCCTTAATAAAATAATTTACAACTAAAGAAATATCTAAAAATTATTTCAGATTATAAATTTGAAATATATTTAATTTTTTTCTTTTATAAAAATATCATATTAAATTAAACGATATCATACAAAATAGAACGGAGAGAGCATTATATATTGAAAAAGTGGTCAAAAACGTTATCAGGAAATGGATATAAACTGCAAAAAATCAGAATAGTTAAGAATTATATTATATTATAATGTAGCCAACCAATTAAGAAAAGACAAAACCTTACAATTATAACTTGAAAAGGTAAAAATGTAACATAAAAAAGGAACGATACTTCCGAAACTATTGATTGGTGGAATAAGAGAAATTATAAATTTAATAATTTCAAAATTATGCACATTATAATTGTAATAGTATTATTTTTTTATACCCTAGTATTTTATTTTTATGTAGAGTTACAATTTTGAAATTATTAATTGCTCGTCGTTAAAGTCAGTAGTGTTTTCAAAATTTTAATTAAGGGATTGAAAATTTAAAGAAGTAAATACATAACTAGTCGAAGGGGTTCAATATCTATTATATATATCAATATATATATATAATTATTTTAATTTTATATAAATAATATATTTTTTTGCCGATTTGAACCCCTCTGGTCAAAGCTCTCTCTTTTAAAATAAAAACAAGGTTTAAGCAAAAAAAATATTATACATCTTCTGATCCTTTTTTAATCTAATAAATCAATTATTATAAAAAAAATATAATTTCGTGATGATTTTAATCTTTATATTATTATATATGTCATTTTATATATATATATATATATATATATATATATATATATATATATATATATATATATATATATATATATAAATAAACCAGCTGTTATTATTTATTTATTTATTTATTTTAAAGCCTTATATTAAACAAAAAAGACAAAAAAAATATGACCAAGTTTTTATAATTTCACGTGTACACATTATGTATGCCAGTAAAGATCCAAAGACAAAAAAACAAAAAAAAATACCAGAGAGAAAAAAAAAAAGATAAAAAGAAAAAAGTGAAGATTTTATTTTATTTTATCTTTTAAAAAAAAAGAGAATCTTGTAACTGCAAGAAAAAATGGAGAAAACTTTTCCCCATTTTTCATTACCTTGGGAAAAAAACAAATAAAAAAGATGCCAACAACTAGACTATCATGAATAAAATAAAACAATAAAAGCCAAAATTCAAATTTCAAATATTCAATAGTTGATTCGAAAAGGATGATCAGTCACACTATCAAACTAATTCAAACACGACCCAAAATCTTACGAGAAAAAAGAATAACAATACTAAGCACTTCAAGAAAAATATATACTCTCTCTTACGTTATTTATATAACACAGTTTGACTGACTACAACATTTAAAAAATACAATTCCCTAAATTTTGATTTTTCGTGCATAAAAGTCGACAATACTCAGACAAATTTGTTTGTTGAAAAGACAGATAGACGATTTTTCATGCCTAAAAATCGACGATACTTAGAAAATTTGTTCACTGAAAAGATAGATAAACGAGTTCCCTACTTAAAAAAGAACATGAATCAACGATCGACAAACAGCACAACAAAAATCAGTTGTTAATCCTATTTAACGACAAATCAACAATATTAAATCATCAAAAACTCTTGTTAGCTATGATCTATTTAGTGACGAATCTCATAACTAATTGCTATTCTTTTTAGGTGACCAAGAGAAAAAAGTTTTTTAAGAAAAGATAAATAAACGACTTCGCTAAAAAAACAGGAATTCGCAACGAACAAACAACTTCTACTGCTATAGTCACATAATCATCTTATAGCTACAAGTAATTTAGCGACAGGTTAGATTAGGAACAAACAAACAACGTCTATATATGACTATAGTCACGTAATCATGTCATAGCTACGTGTAATTAATTTAGCGACAGATTAGCGATGAAACATGAATTAGCAACAAACAAACAACTTTTAAGACTGTAGTCACATAATCACATTATAGCTATGAGTGATTCAGTGACAGATTAGCGACGAAACAGGAATTAGCAACGAACAAACAACTTTTATGACTATAGTCACATAATTATGATACAACTACGAATAATTTAGCAACAGATTAATGACGAAGTTTCGTACCTGGAGAAAAGAGTGCCACAATCACATTTGTACTCACGAGTACCACAAGTTTTTGTATGTGCTTTCCAATCAGAATGAACAGCATATTTCTTTGAACACTTTTCACATTTGTATTTCTTCTCACCATGTTTTCTAAAATAATGTTTTTTAATCCCAGTGAGATCACCAAGTGCTCTACTTGGTTCATGATGAACACATGTTGGTTCTGGACAAACATACACCTTTCTTTTTGCAACTTCTTTTGTATTTTTTTGCTTTAATTTCCATGGCAAATTGTGTCCTCTTCTATGGAGTTGTAAGTTTTGTTCTCTTTGAAAACCTTTGTTGCATACTTCACATAAGAATCTATTTGTTGCCATTAGGCTCTTTGGTGATAACGCTATCACCTCCGCATCTAGACCTGTTCATCCAATTACAATCCAAAAAGAAAATGACGAATTATTAGTAATAGAATTTTAGAATGAATGGAATATGAAAGGATCAAGAACGAATGATTTTTCTTTTTTTAAATTTCCTTCGACTTCCCTCATATAGTTCATCTATATTTGGTGGGACCTTAAAAATGAAGTCGCGATTTGCACTTTTGATTGGTTTCAACTATATATTCCAACATTAATGAATGAATTATATATGAAGAGATTAGTCAAGCGGTTCAAGTTTTTAGTCAATTTCTTTCGTCTTCTCTATCTCATTTTGGGTCTTTGGTGATAACGCTATCACCTCCGCATTTGGACCTGCTCATCCCACCACAATCCCCCCAAAAAGACAAATTATTAGTAATAAAGTTTATCTTCTTTTATGTATGGACAAAAGTTACAAAATTAAAAAATAAATGGACTATGAAAGGATCAAGAATGAATGATTTTCTGTTTTAATTTTCATTCCACTTCCCTCATAGTTCATCATCTATCTATATATATAGTGAAAACTTAAAAATGAAGTCACGATTTGCACTTCTAATTGATTTCAACTATATATCCGACATTAATGACTGAACTATATATGAAGGGATTAGTCAAGCGGTTCAAGTTTTTAGTCGGTTTCTTTTGTCTTCTCTATCTCATATAGTTATTGGGAAGGATGATTTTCTTACCAAAAAAATAAAAAATTGAAGACCCCATCAAATGAGGGCTTTCCTAAAAAAGATTTAAGGTAAAACTTGAACTTGAGTTATAAATTATTATTTGTAGATTGATATAAAAAAATTAAAGAAGGAAATAAATTAGTGTTCTTTCTTGTTCTTATGTTTCTACTAAACAAAAATAAATAAATAAAAATTAGTGTAATTAATTAGATACTTGCTTGGTGTGCCTGGTTGATTTCTTCTTTTCTTTGTTGGTGCTTCAAGGAGATTTTCTTGTTGATTTTGAATTAATTCTTCTCCTCTCATTCCAAAAAACATAGATGATGATGTTGATGAACCTCCAGCCATCTATATTAAAAGATTATCAAGAAATTAACCAAAAAAGTTGAAGAAAAAAGAATTAAATTCAATATAGCTTCACTCAACAAACCTTTTGTTTGATTTAATTAATATCTTGATCTACTTTTTTGTAGAAAAAAGAAAATTAACTCTACCAATTGATTAACCAAAGAGAAGAAAGTAAAAGAATTGAATTCAATTTACAAACCTTATCAAGAACTTAAAATTAAGTGAGTGAGACTTGAGTAAGAGGAATTAAGAGAATATTCATCCCATGATATATATGAACTATTTTTTTTGTTTTTGTGTTTCTCCCTCTCTCTCTCCTTTAACTCTTTGCTACAAATGAAATTGTTTCAAGAAAAAAAATTATGTGAGGTTCCTCTATATGTGTTTTGGGTGTCATGCATAGACAAACACATATTCATAATACCCTCCATGCCCACCCCCACCCCCTATCCTTTCTCTTTTCATCTATATCATTTTTCCCTCTTGTTGATTTTTTTGGGGTGTCTATTGGGCGGATCGAATCATAATGGATCAAGACAGTAAACGAGTCAAGACTAACTCAATCTGAATTTGTTTGAATCAAAATAGTTTGGGTCAAAATGGGTTATAGAGCGGGTTAAGACCCAATTCGGCTCAACATTTACTCAATTATTTTACTTATTTAATTTATTTTTTTCAATATTTTAGTGCTTAATTAAATTATATTTTTTTATTATGGCTATATAAAACATAACAAGTTTTAAAAAAGCGTTTTAGAAATATTTTGACAAGATCTCTGTAGAGTCAATTCGAGTGACATATCAACTCAATTTTAAATGGATTGAGCTAATAAATAGAATGATTAATATGAATTGAGTGGACTGAACAGATTGAGTTTAATTTTGTCACCCCTAGATGTCATGCATTGACAAACACATATCCATAATACCCTCCACCCCCACACCCTATCTTTTCTCTTTTTTAATCTCTATCATTTGTCCCTCTTATTGATTTTTCTCTATTGTGAGATATGATCAGGCACTACTAGAAATAAAAGGTTTTTTCATCTTGAATTAATAAAAAAATTATGTTATAAAATATGATTTTTTTTTCATTTATTTTCTATTGAATCAACTTATTGGAACAATATTTGCTGAGAATCAGATTCTCATTGAAATAATGATGTAGTTTCTTTTTTTCTTCGTATAAAAATATTATTACTATTTTTTCTTTCTCACTTTTCAATCAAAATAAAATATTTATAAAAATAGGCATTGAACATTTTTTAGTGAGAAAGTAACTTTTAAAAGGTTACAAATTTGAGATGTGAAAACATTCTCTTATTAAAATATGAAATAAAATCATATGATCTTTCTTCAAACAATGTGCATAACAAAAACTTAATTTAAATCATTGTCAAATAAGATTACCAATGAATTTTATTGTTTAGCTAGTACTCTATATAAATATTAGACGATAATTTTTATTTTTCACTCTTGTTTGGCCATTAATTTTTAATTGGAACTTGAAAAATTGAACTTTTCAACGTCTGATTTTTAAAACTTGAAGCCGTGTTTGATCACATATTTTACTTGATAAAAGTTTAAATTCCATATGATTGAAAAATCAATTTTTGAAATTTAATTTTTTTTGAAGGACAAAATTTTAAAATCGACATCATTACATAAACTACATACTCTCCCATTTAATCATAATTAATTAATACGCATATATTCTAACCTCAATCGATTAACTTATAAGAATAAATTGTTACTATAATATGTCATAATATAGTAACTATCAAGTGCGAATAAATATTTTTAATAATTATTCTAGGATGATGTGATAATAATAGTGTATAGTGTAATATTTGGGTCCACGTTCTCTCATTTCGTATTTTCTTACTCACTCTCGGACAAATGGCTCCTTCGTCACCTTATTCTTGGCTGGCAACTTTATAATAACAAATAATAATAATAATAATAATAATATACACACACATATTTTATTGACGTGTTTGTTTTATGTCAAGGATATTATTAAAATTTTAAATATCTCTATTTATGTATCTGCTAAATTATATCGAACGTATTCTTTAGAATTTCAATGTATATGTATTGGTGTTTGATGGATTAAGAATGAGATCATTCAGGAAAAGTTAGGGATGACTTTTGTGGCTGACAAAATGAAAGAAGCGTGACTAAGATGGTTTGGGCATGCGTAGAGGAGAAATGCGTCTCGCTCCTGTTAGGAGGTGCGAGAGGTTAGATTTAGGGGTTACACGAATCGGGGGTAAAGGTAGACTGAAAAGGTATTGGGGGAGGTGATTAGATAGGATGTGACATAACTTCATGTTACCGAGGACAAGACATTAGATAGAAAGGAATAGAAGTCACATATTAGGATAGAAGGTTAATAGGCTAGTAGGAGTAGGATGTTGTATTACCTTGTGATGTAGTAGGCTAGTAGAATTAGGCGTGTATTGATATATTGTGTATGTTGTCATTGTCCGTTATTTATTTTGCTACTTTTAGTGTATTTATAATACTATCAATTGCTATTCATTCTAGTCGTTATTCTAAATCTATTATTTTCCTGCTTTTGGGGCTGATATATTTAAGTTGAAGGTCTTTCGAAAATAGTCACTTTATCTCTATGCGTTAGTTATCATAAACCGCTTCCCTCTTGCTATGTTTAAGGCTTCCTAAGTGGACATTAAGAAACTTTTGCACTGACGTCCAACATCTTCCAATTGCATTTTTCAATCATTGATCGCGAAAATTTCTACAATAAATTGGGTATGGGAGATCTATCCTGCAGAGGTACTCAAATTGGATCAGTGATCAAAATTGACTTTGAAAAAGAAAAGGGAAACCCTCCTAAACTATAGATATGAAAGAAAAAAAGAGAGATATTCTCATGTTACGAATAGGGTAGTTGCACTAAGGAAGTGAGCTAGGACAACCATTCCAGAATTTCTTGGGCACTAAGGATATTCCCAAGTAAAACTTCGATCGATTTCAGAATTTCTTGGGCACTCTTCCCTTCTTTCGTCCGTCCACGAGACTGTAAAAAGAGATAAAGGGGCGGCTATCTAGCGGGACATCCATTTTTGAGCTTCAAGTCTTGCAAGCTTTCGAAGTCTAGCATTCATTTATGTTTCATTTTTAGGTAGAGTGTATCTGACCCCCATAGGAATCTTCTGATCTGATGGTAAGATCTGCGTACGTTTTTTTCTCAGACCTCACTTATGAGATTTTACTGAAGTTATTGTTGTTGTCATCGTCATCTTATGTTTTGGCGTTTGAAGGTGCTTTACAGATGTTTATTTTTTAGTTGACATGAGTTTGAGATCCCATGTCGATAAAGATAATGTCAAATAAGAGAAATCCAATATAAGTAAAATGTTGATAACATTATCAAACATTTATAAAATGAAAAATGTGTAACACACATTAGGACATAACTAATATATAAGATCACTTTCAGTAGGATTTATTTGGCCCATAGTGATGCATCCAATATACATATTATAAAACTAGCTAGTAGTCAAAATAAATATTCCAAATGTATATAAAATTGTGAAGGATTTGTCCATTTTTGATTTGCCATTTTGTGTCATTGAGTTTATTAGGTATGTTCTTGTGGAGCCTGTTTGCTAAAGATCAGACATAATTT
>DF358814.1:61889-73223 GCA_000787875.1 Solanum virginianum | reverse complement strand
AATGTCAGATTTAGTTTTTTTTTTCTCTAAAAAAAATAATAAAATTATGTGAGTATTAAATTATTGTTTTCAAATTTGTCCATTAAATTAGTCTATAGTAGAATTTTGAAGAGATAAATTATTGGACAGAAAAAAATGTTATTGATTTGTTTGTATGAGCCGAATTATCGACTTAATAGTTTAAAGCGTTGTTGTATGAGGATTTTTTAAAAAAGAGCAAACATTTGAAATATAATAAGGCAAAAATAATTATAATTTACTAAAATTATGATTTGTAGTTACACATTATAGGAGAGAGGCGAGCGAAATCGAGAGAGGAAGGAGAGACGAAAGCGAAAGTGGAGAGAGACAAACTGTGTATATATATATATATATATATATCAAATTGTATATGTATATTTGCCAAATAATTGTATATGTGTAACTAATATACATGCGTATTTGTATATTTGGCAAGCGAGATCGGGGAAGGGAGGAGAGATGCGAGCGAGATCGAGAGAGGGAGGAGAGAAGCGAGCAAGAGAGGGCAGAGAGTAGTGAGAGACAAATTATATATATATGTATATATCAAATAATTATATATATGCAATTGGTATACATATGTATTTGTATATATGACAAGAGATTACAGAAAGAGAAAAGAGGGGCGAGAGAGATGAAGAGAGGAGAGAGAAAATAATAACAAAACCCTAACTATTTTATTATTTCACAAATTTTAATTTGATAATAAACAACATACATACATACATAAAAAAGACTAAAAAAGACTAGTTATTTGTCGAGACTCATAAAAAAGAATAAAAAACTTTTTATTTTTGCGGTGGCTCTTGTTGGGAAGGGATGATGACGATTGAGTTCAGCCAAAGGAGACTATTAATACATGACAACATCAAGGTATACATACTGTTTGGTACGATGAAAAATATTTTTTTATAAAAAATATTTTAAAAAATAAATAAGTGATTTTTTCTTGTATATTTGTTTAATGTGCAAGTAACAAAAATATTGTATTAAAATTATTTATATATAATTTAAATAAATATTATGGACGGAGGGATTGAATGCTACAAAGGTGAGTAAAAATGAAGTATGTTGGATTAAGGCAAGCATAGATTCTTAGTTACAAATTCATTCAAATCTAATAGTAGTTTTCCTTCAAATTATATATATATTCTTAAAAATTTATTAGATAATTATAAATAGTTAAATTTAAAGTTGATAAATTATTATAAAAAAATTTGAATTCATAAATTTTAAATTTTAATTTATTAATCTAGTTTTGCTTGCATTGTTTTGAGTCCCAAGCTAGTATAATTTTGACTTATAACATGATCCTTTGAATTTCACTTGCATAGTTTTGAATTCCAAGTAATTTATGGCATTTTTATATTATAGCTATTTTCAAATTCTAATTATCGGTCCTACAAATCGCTAGACAATATAACTATTTTATTACAAAACAATTTAATTAGACAAATATTTCTATCACATATTTATAGTACATTTTTTATATTTTAAAATAATTACATATACTCTAAACTAATTATATAATTACTCATCTATCCTCCCCTTTCTCTCGCTCCCCTCCCCCTCTTCCCCCCTCCCTGACCCCCTACTCTCACTCTCCTTCTCATTCGACTTTCTCTCCATCTCACTCTCTATGCATGGATATACTGATGAATGTATCAATATATTTTTTCAATACTAGTTACATGTTTCTATGCGCAGATACATTAAACACTTGCCAGACACGCTAATAAAAATAATGTGAAATACACGATATAAAATTAATTTTAAGTACACATATACGTGAGATTGATATTGGACACATAAATATATAAAATTTATGAAACTCAGATACATTTTGAAATACAGCTATATAGAGAGAGTGGGAGAAAGACGAACGAGATAGGAGAAAAGAGAGAAAGAGAGTCAATGATCCCATGTGAATCATATTTAAACACAATATATTTAAAATAAATTATACCTAAACTAGCGGGATTTGTGTTGTTTTCTCATAATATTTTTCGAAAACTTTAATTACAACAGAATACTTTTGGGCCTGAAGATTAGCCCAATCACTACAACCCAAACATCCAAAGCCCAACTCCCTCCCAAAAATAGCCCAAAAGCCCAACAATACATCACAAATCACAACACAGCTAATCTCTAGAGCGATCGATCGGAAAGAGGGGAAAATTTCGCCGAGAAAAATCGAACAAACGAAAGTCAATTTGGCAATGGAGGTTCCCGGTTCATCGAAGAAGATGATAGCAACACAAGCAGAAATGGTGGAAAACAAAGTTCCGTTAGCATATAGAGATCAGTGCGCACACCTTTTGATCCCTTTGAACAAGTGTCGGCAATCGGAGCTTTACCTTCCATGGAAGTGTGAGGACGAGCGTCATTCATATGAAAAGTGTGCGTATGAGCTTGTTATGGAACGGATGCTCCAGATGCAGAAGATCCGTGAAGAGGAAGCACGAATGAAGCAAAAGGGACAACAATCCATTCCTCTCATCCCTAAGACTGCTAATGCCTAGTTTTTTTCCATCATCTAGGTCAGTTAATCGCTACTTGATTTCTTAGTTGTTATATTGGTAGTTCGAATTGATCTCCTTATTTATTGATGAGCTTTTTTTAAAAGCATCTGTTCGATTTTGCTCCAAATTGCTTAAGATGTTAACTTGATGAATGAATTAAATAGTAGTTTGGCAAGTTTGTTTTAATATTGCGGAAGTTGTATAAAGTTTCTCTTATCTGTGGAATTGTGTCAAACATTTCGATAACTTATTGTTATTCAAATTGGAAGGGAGAGCTTAGCTTTTATTTATTTGTTTGGCATTTTACTGATTTTAATGGATTTATTGGAAGGATACATATAGGATTCAGAGAACCAAAAGATCTAATGAATTTCACTATTTTAATACTAAAAGACAAATAATGTTGTATTTGAAATGAAAAGAGTAAAGTTATTCTTTTTTAGATTGAGAATTCACGTTCCCTCTCGTAATATTGTTTTTAGTATTGGAATGAAACCATCTCTATAGTTGCAATGGAACCCAGGAAACTAGGGGCTCATAAGTCATATCTAGAAAAAGGTATAGGTTTTGGTGGATAGATATCTGTTACTTTTTGTCAGTTGGTGGAAGATAGAGTACTAATTAACAAACGGCAAAGTAGCCTAGACACCACTGTTATTGAAGAAACGTGAAAATATCAGAGAAGGGGTTAACAAGTGAGTTTGAAAGTTGTATATAGTAGTCCCTTCTTAAAAAGTAGTATAGTAAATATTATTTGTAGAATTGTGTTAATATTTTTCTTGACCAAATATAGGGAGAGTGTTATATAACCTGGGAAGGAGAGCTTGCTTTTATTTGTTTTATTTTTCCTTTGTCTCATTTAAGAGATTTCTCGGAGATTGATATATCCATATATGTATAATGCGAGTTCAATGAACATTAAGATTTAGAGAATTTCTGATTTTGTACTAAAAGACAAATTATTAAGTATTGAAATGAACAACTCTAGTCTGGATGGGGTAGAGTAGATACTAAGGATTAATTTTCCGCCTCCATTTTGTACTTAGGACAGATTTATTTATATTGGAATGAAACAGGCTGTTGAATTGAGTGTAATGGGCACAAATTATTCATTTAGCCCACCTACATGTTTTGGGATTGTGAGCATACTAGGAGAGATATCATTCGAAATGATGATATCTTAGACAAAGTGGGAGTAACCTTGATTGTGGACAAGATGCGGGAAGCGAGGTTGACATGGTTTGCGCATGTGAAGAGAAGTTGCACAGATGTCCTAGGGTGGAGGTGTGAGAGGGTTGGCTAATGATGGTTTTAGGAGAGGTAGAGGTAGGCTGACGGAGCATTGGGGAGAGGTGATTAGGCAAGACATGACACTACTTCAGCTAACCAAGGACTCGAACTTAGCTAGTAGTTTTTGGAAGACACAATCGCAGAAATAAGGTTAGAAGGTCGGTTAGATAGTTGAGTGTGATCTCCTTTATCCTTTTATACTAGTAGCTGTAATATTGCTCTAGTAGTTTCTTTTTAGTCGATCTCTGTTACCGTTTTAGTCGATCTCTGGGTTATTCTTGTGAATTTCGAATTTAGTCAGATTTAACTTATCATACATTGATGTTCATATAAACCACGTCATATTGCTTATTTGTCATGTTTGAGTATGATTTTTAAAAGATTTAACGACAACTTAGTGAAGGGAGCAGATAATGATAAACTTAGATATTGTGTGAAATGTTGGTTTGACAAAATTTTGTGCTGTTATGAAGAAACCAATTTCTATGTGGTATATGTGTAAATTTTCTAGGGATGATTGTGCAAATTAATATATGGAGTTGGTGTAGATGAGAGTCATTTAGAACTATGCAAATTAATATATGGGGGAGTCAAATTACCAGTTTCTGGAAAAAAAATGGAGGAGTTGGTGTAGATGAGACTCATTTAGAACTTAAATAGATTTTAGGGGCATTCGGCACAACAAAACTCAATATCCAACATATGATTAGCTTTGCACTGAATAAAAGTTAAGGAGATCATAATGGAGTGTTTCTTTGGAAAAAATGTGGTGGATGATTGAGATTATGGTGGAATATCTTTAGATTCCTCATATATCCATGCCGTTTTATCATCAGGTTTTCTTTTAGGAATTTGAGGATTTTTCTTTGAGAGCTGATGGAGTGCGGTAGGTTCTTGAACATTTCCACAATGTGTCTATTGGAAACTGATATCATGTGTCATTGAGATTATAGTGATAGATCTTGTGATTTCACCATTGATACATATATTTTGTCATCAACTTTTCCTTTTAGGATATTGAATGTTTCTCCTACATTTGATGATCTATAGTTTCAAGGATGTTAGTTCCGTCTTTTATCGTAGCGAGGATATCCAGGTTACGGCAGCATGGTTCATTGTCATTAACTCTTTTCAGCAACTGCGCTCAGACCTGAGATTAAGTTTTAGAATCTGTCTTATATTTGATCTCATTTTTGTAATTCAGAAAAGAACTTGGTCATTATTCCAAGTTTTAATAGCTATTAGGTTTGACTGATTAGTGAGTAATAGTGATTTTCACCTTTCATCTAATTGAGATATGAGGTGGCTTTATGATCCGATGATTAAAAGATTTCCTGATTTTATGGGCAATTCACTTTATAGATGGGGCATGAGATGATTGTTAAGTAAAAAAAGAGTTCTCTTTTTTTAGGGACATATTTGGTAATACTTTGTTTAGTTGTTTGGCTCATTTAAGGTTGTTGTATATCAAAACATTTTATAACTAGTTCTCTTCTCCAGCAACCTCACAATTAACTGAAAACACCTTTAGAACATGCTGAAACAGCTTCCTACCTTTTAAGCATATGCAATACAAATGACATTGTAGCATTTATATTTATGCAGCATCTGATGCAAGTGGACATTGACTAGAGAACATCTTAGTCTTGTTCCATTACCATGTAGTACCTAATGTAGCATTTGATATGTATGGACGTGTGTGCAGCAACAGCTTTATTGTTGCAAACCTTTTAAGCAGGCTGGAGACTCTTTTAACTATAATTATCATGAAATACAAAAATTTTGCCTTGCCCTTACATAACTGGAAATGATTCTCCATTGTTCCACGAGGTGCAGGGAGGTATTTTCGGAAAACAATGAAAAGGTCATATAACTTTTAATGATGCCGTTAGAAATATAGAAAAGTTAAGTTTGTAAAATTCTAATTCTTTATATGTTCAAGCTTGTGGGATTGCACTATGTATGTTGTTCTGCCAAGCTTGCGGCAACCTTATCATTCCCATGTATTCCAAAAGATGCAAGTAGGAATTCCTAGAATTTATTTCCCTTCTGTCCTTCTCTCTCTGTCTTTGTTGTTCTCATCTCTAATTTGCATCTGCCGTACAACTTTCTGATCCACTATTACTGTATAACTTTTTAACACATAGCCCCACATGTATGGAGCCCAGGGATTTTTTTTGGGTTTGGTAAGCTCCACCTGCAAATTTCGCTGCTTAGGAGATCAAAGTCGCCCTTTCTCAGTTTTTTTTGTTTGAACAGGTAACTAATGTGTGTCAAAATAAGAATCTTAGCACTAAGATGGTTCGAGAGTAATTATATAAAACATAAAGAAGGGGTTCCAGTTGTACATGCTCCTTTTCGTGTAAAGAGTGAGAAATCTAGCATGTACTACTTTCGTCTTTATCATCCTGTTAGTTGCACCAAATGGCCAAAAGCCATATGCATCTAAACTTAATGTTCTGTAAGTATTTGATTTCCTTAACAAAGAATCTCACGCTCCTTTCTTTCCATAATACCCAACAGAGAGAGTCTCCGACTGTATTCCAGACCTTCCTTGTTGATTTCCTCATTCACCTAACAGCCTACTCAATGGCTCCTTCACTGCGTATGACTCAACAGAAGGAATTCTGATATGTTAAGAAATAAAGACCAGATTTGACTTGCCACTGGATACTACAAATAGGTTACTGCCAATTCCCCACTTGACCATTGAACCCTTAGCACCTGCTGCAGATTGCTAACCTCTAGTCTGAAGTTCACACGAGTGTGGCATTCTTCGTGTGTAACTAGCGGCGCAAAGGAACCAACATTAGGGGCCCTAGATCTCCACAATTGCTTCTAAGACCCTTCCCCCTTAACTCAAGTGCTCTCAAAAACTCCCAACCTTTGGTTTTACGTAGCAGTTAGCGGGAAAGAAACAAGATTTTAGTTAGAGCAAAATTATGACTTCTTCCTTCTTCTTATCTTTCTATTCTCCTCCTTTTATCTCTTTTTCTTTTGGATAGATGAAAGAGAAGATATTAGGGATTGTGAACGCTGCTAAAGAAATCAAATCAAAGGCTTATAATCTAGTAATTCTGGGTGTTTGCAAAATTACTAAAATTCAGGTAATCTTGAATAAGCCTCGGATTACATGCCACTCCTGGTGCATGGTCATCCACCTTCTTTCTAAGCTCGTGGACACTTGCTCTTGGGAGTGGGTCAACCTCCTAAGCTACTCTCTCTTTTTAGATTTAGTACGAAGATGCTCCTCAACAATTAGTACGAGTACGTCAAGAGCCGATATTTTGGTGACAACTGAACTGGTCTAATCCATTTATTTCCCTTTAGACTTATTCAAGCGTATCTTGTATAATGTTCTTCTCTTACAGCCACTTGTATCTTTTTTCTTACTTGGTATGAAGTTGGTTAATCTTTTATCGCGGTTGTCATGGTTGACGGGCCACTCTACTTTGTGTTTTACCAAATCATGCTTTCATTCATCTGAATTTCAACTATGGTGACTGTTTTGACAGGGAGATGAAAAATTGGCAGAGGTCTCCAGTAACAAAGAGAAATGTCAAATACTAGTTTGGTGGATTTATATTTGAAGTTGATTTCTGTTAAGTGATAAAGATGGTGAACTCTTTGTAGACCTCTACCTGAATGCAAATAATGTTTTCTCATCAACAGTTTTTATGCTATTCTAAAACCAGTTTGAGATTTTGCATAAACAATTTTGTTCCATTTCTTCATAATCCATCTAAAATGTTGCTCTTCATCACAAAAACATATAACCACTGACGAATCTAGGGTTTCTTGTATATGGGTGCACCCCCATAACAAAAGGAGGGAAAACTTGTATTTACTGGACCAAATGCATGATTTGATCTTCTTAGGGGTCGTTTGGTTGGGAACAACTTATCCTGGGATAAGTTATCCCACTTTTGTAGACCAGTGGAAAGGGTCAAAGGGATGTAGCACAATTTGATAACAATTTTATTTTGGGTGAAATTTGATTTCCCTCGATGAAATTGAGGGTGGATCGAAATTTCTCTGTGGCCGCGAAGTTATGGATTTTATTTCCACGAATTTTTATGGATTTTATTTCCACGAATTTTCGAGCTCAGAAAATTACTCTTGAACAAGGAGGGTAGGGGGTGCTATCGTATATAAAAAAAATTGCTGCATTTTGGCAGCGGTTAGCTCTCTCTCTAACTAGAAATTTGATTAGAGAAGTGCGAAAGGATTGCAAGCTAGATTCAAGGTATGCCAGTTGATTGAAAAAGAAAATGTCATTGGTTCAAATTCTGTTATTTCTATATATTCTTCTCCTCCGTGCAGTAACAAGACATTCATTTAGATCGATTCAAATCAAACATATGTATTTTTCATTTTACAAGGATATATGTAAGTCACAATTGAAGCATACAATTCCATATAGCAATTAAACAACAAATGTCACGTTTAGTTTTTAACTTTTAACTTATAAACAATTTTAAAAAAGTCAATTGAAATCATCTTTGTTACATATTCCAAGACAGGATGGTGGGAAGAAGTTCGTTCTCTATATTTATTTAAAATGTTTTATTTTGGAACATCTAGAATTTTAACATAGATATACATATAAATTGCCCCATGTGGCATTTATTTATTTATTTATTTTTATAAACAAACAATCAAATAATTAACAACCCTATGTAAAATAGCCTATTAATTATCATATTGTAGTCAACTTGGTTCTCCCAACTTATAAGTACAATCAAATAATTAACAACCCTCTTCATATTTGTTCCAACTATACATAGAAACAAATCAAAGATATTTCAAATCACATTATTAATTTCTTATTTGTTCCAACTTTGGAAACAGATCAAACATTACCCATTTCACATTTGTTTCAACATTGAAATCTGTGCATTTGGTTTTTTGTGTGGAAAATATTTTATATTCAGACTGTATTTAGAAACGGAGCTGGAATCTCAATTGTATTAGTTCTGAATTTTAAAATACTGACTTTTGGTGATAATGTTTAGGATATAAATCTAGTATTGTACTTATTAGGTGAATTTCTTTACGCAAATACATTGCTTACGTAATAGTTGTTGGGTTCAACAGGACCTGTATTTTGATTTCTAACTCCATCTTTGAGTATATTACGCACAAGTATGAAGTAACAACACAAACTAAATAAAACACCATATGAGTAATTTAATGGTGAAATAATTGATGCTTGAATATGCGGTTTTCGTAAGCAAAGGGATAAAAAAAGATATATTTCAACTTATTGAAGGTTAAATGTGTTTAATCAAATATCACAGAGAGTCGACTTAAAACTCGACAATTGAGTGATCAAAATTGTTGTTATCTTCCATGGGCGAATTCGGGGATGGAGGTACTTGTTTGAGTCATTCATGTTCAATAAACTTCAAACAAAAGGAGATTCAAATATCAGATTATCTCGAATGAAGTTAAAGCCTTCGAGGGGGTACTCAGACATTCATTTCCTTTCCTAGTTTCACAGAGTCATCATAAGAGAAAATTAAAGTAAATATAAACAATTATTTTTTATATTAAAATAATATTATATATAGTTTTATATCTAGAAATATTCGTCATATAAGGTAGTCGGAGTTTTTGGTTATTCAATAAAATATGAAAGACATAAATTAAAATTTTATTCCCATAATTCTTTCACTTTTTATTCACACCTAAAAGGCTAAAAACTATTTGAACAAATTAATA
This sequence comes from Solanum virginianum, assembly GCA_000787875.1. Taxonomy (NCBI): domain Eukaryota; kingdom Viridiplantae; phylum Streptophyta; class Magnoliopsida; order Solanales; family Solanaceae; genus Solanum; species Solanum virginianum. Next base: position 63,666 of record DF358814.1, on the reverse strand, counting down.
TATATAGAGAGAGAGGGAGAAAGAAAGAAAAAAAAATTAAAAAAATGTAAAATTATAATTTAGCATAAATAATCTCATGATTATACATCACTATGTTTGTATTATGCTTAACAAAAATAATAATTTTAAAATAAAATATCAAATATATCTTATCTACAATTTTTCTTCGATATCTAGTTATTATTAACTTTTTGATAAAGAGTAGAAGAACCTATTATGAAACATGTCTGACTAATATATTGTATTATATGTATTATATGGTACTGTATTAATTTAACAGATACAACAGTCGAATAAATTGTATCCTTATCTGTCATTATATAATCACATGAATGATGAACATACAAAAATAAGGTATAGAGTAGAGTTGCTATTAAAAAAAAGAATTCAATATAAAATAGAATTATTCAAATAAGATGAGAAAAAAAATTATTAAGTTAACGATACACACCAACCGATCATATTTTATTGTAACCTATGAACTTAGATAATGCGATAAAATACAATTTAAATAATAATCAAGATCAAACAATGTATAGTTGGAATTTCAAGTCCCAAAATAAATATGGAAAAATGAATAAAAAATAAAGAATTTTGAGAAAATGAGAATACGTAATGCTTACCTTATATATGAAATCATTAGAATAATTTATCAAGTCAAACCATACATATTTCAATTTTCAAATCACATGGATGTGACTAAAAAAGTTCTTTCCATCAAATATAATTTTTTTTTAAAATTGTTTTTTGTTTTACTATAAATTTTAATCTCATTTCACCTAATTTGTAACCTGGAGGACAAAACGTCCAGGGCTATGGACCCCATTCTATATAATCACTGTTTATTCCAAATTAAATACTAGTGGTAATATTATTAGGCTAATTTGGTAGGAGAAATAATAAATAATTAATTTAAAAATAAGTTCATCTTATATTTTTTTTGGTTTCCCGCTCAGTGTTCGGAGCCCATGAAATTTCGTCTAAATTCGGATTGCGCACTGCAGGGCCCATTTTGGAGGTGACGCTTCCAACAGGATATTTTCTATTCCCAAGACTTGAATTCGATATCTCTGGTTAAGAATGAAGCACTCCCACCAGTGTATCACAACCCATGTTGATAGTTCATCTTATACTTGACTGAAATAAAATTATGGAATAATAACTTATTTTGGAATCAATTATCTCAAAATTTTAGTGTTGTTTTTGTTTCACATTAAGAGTGTAACAATATTTTTTGGACTAGCTAATTTTGGCATAACTTATTCTCCAACCAAACAGGTCGTGCGTTGTGTTGGTATAAAAAAAATATTATTTTAGTGTGTTTTGTCTAAAATAAATAAATTGTTAAAATATTTTTTTACAATTTAGCGGATAATTAGTTAGATTGGCCTCTAACTAACTGTCGAGAGCGATGGTGATAGTGTGGAGCCGACAGCTAGTTAGAGGCGAATCTAGAATTTGTAGAATAGGGGTGCAATATTAAGAAAAAGAAGGAAAAAACTTATTAAGTGGAAATTGAATATTCCTAGTCCATTAGATAAATAACTCAACATCAAATTAAGTGTGTCATCTAGTCCTCTTATAGTATGAGTATCAACATATAATATTATACTCTTTTCGTTATATTTTAGTTATTATGTTATTCTTTTTAATTAAAAGTACCGTTAATCATGACTTTTTTTCTACTTTTAGGTACTAATATATTGAATATTCGAGTCTTAAATCGACTAATCTCATTCAACTAGGGGCGAATTAAGGAAGGACCAAGAGATCGATG
>DF358814.1:46678-61814 GCA_000787875.1 Solanum virginianum | reverse complement strand
GATGTAATGTGACATTGCTTTGTCAAAAAAAATTACTAAATAAGTAAATACAATTAAAAATAGAAGCGAACTTAGTGGAGAGTTTTAAATTTAACATAATACATAAATACATTTTTTTTAACTTGATCCATGGTGGTATTTATAATTTTTATATTTGAATATAAATAAGTAGATATTTAAATTTATATAAGTTCGAGAAGTATCAGAAGAAATTCTTATTTTGAAATGGAGAAATACATGACTAAACCCTCCATAAAATAATACTACATAAATTTCTTCATAACTAATTCATGATGCATTCAGAGGAGGAACCAAAATTTGAAGTTTATGAATTCGTGATTTTAGATTTTAAAGTTAGTGAGGTTCTAAATTAATAATTTGTACAAATACAACTAATTTCTTAACAAATACGCCCTCCATCCATTTTAGGTAACACTCTTTTCTTTTTATTCTGTCTCAGATTAAAAAGAATACTATTTTACTTTAATTGAAAATAATTTAATTTTAAAATTCTCATTTTATCCTTAATGAAGTGATTTACAACCATATAAATATCCAAAAATTATTTTAGATCACAAGTTTCATAAGTCATCCTTTTTTTCTTAAACATCGTACCAAGTCAAATAATGTCACATAAAATAAGATGTAAAATGTATAAAACCTATTCCAAAATTACTGAATTCAAGCAAACTGATAACTAATAATCTAGCTTCACCCCTACATGAATTTAGCTTTAGCCAGCTATTGAACTATTCCTTAAGGAGTCGTTTCGTGTGAGGCATATGATATAATAATTTCATAATAAATTGTATTACTTTTATCTTGCATTTAATTAGAAGTATTATTATATAGGCATTAGGTTATTTATCCTCTATTTATACTTTAGTGATAAGGTAACTTATCTCATATACATAATGAGATAACTTATCTCGAAATTACTTATCTTAAAATAATTTATTTCAGAATAACTTACTCACAACCAAACAATCCCTCAAAGTATATGCAACTAAAAGAGGATGAGAAGAGGAAAAAAAATTATCCTTAATCTGAAGTCTAGAGTTCGGATCCCGTGGAGTACAGAGTTATCTTTATTAAGGAACGCTTTATCCTTCAATATGAAACTTCTTGGCATGAATCTGAATATAGTTAGACTCCAATATGAATACCAAACACCAAAAACTAAACAAAAAAAAATTATTCCACTTGAAAAATAGTATAATTTACTAGATAGTAAAAGTGGCAAGTAAAAGAGGTAGCTAGGTGTGATGTGTAGGATATATCTTGTCAACCTGTGGAAAGCATGCATTCAAGAATCAAGATGGATATTCATTTAGATCTTCTGATAGAATAGCTAGGCCTGTAATTCTATTCACTTTTAACTCATTTCATTCCTTTTGCTCTAATCTACATAGTACAATATACTATTCCATTGGACAGGGTCTTACCTATAAACCTATACCCTACCTACTTAGACCTCAAACTCAATTAGTTGAAATTAAATATGTTTACTTTTAAGTAGTATTTTGATTTATCGAAAATAATCTCTATAGTGAAATTTTAGAATAACTTACTCACAATCAAACGACCAATGATATCTCAGAATAATATACTCACAACTTACTCTTAGAAAATATTTTTATTTTATCTCTATTTATGAAAATAATGTCACTATCTTGAAAAATAAGAATAAGATCTATCTATCTATATATATTTTATTCTTTTCAGACACCATTTATTGTAAAATTAAACTAAATATGTTATTGTCTGATCGAATTTATCAAAATATGATCACATTTGTTCTTGTATTGTTAACATAATACAAAGTCACATTTCGATATTTTTCCTAATTTTTTTTATAAGAGAGGAATAAGCCCTATAGCAAATAAAGAACACCTGCAATTTATTCGGGAGTATGAGCACCATGAGATCTCATTTTCAAATTTTAACAGAGATGAAAATAAGAATAATGTTAAATAAAGTGTATTTTATATTAGTTATACTTGTATTAGTTATAAAGAGATTCTTATGCATTGTTTGATTTGGTGTATTAAAAATGACATGCAGCGCATGATTTTTTTTAAATATATTTATTTATAAAGATAATTCATAAATACGATAAAAAGATGTAAAAAAGTTATGCGAGACAACTGCATCTTTAACCAAACTAATACTTACATTAAATCTCCTTTCATTATCAATACCTAATTAGAAATTCATTATATTAGTAATACACACCTTAATATATAAAAGAATTTTTAATTAATGTTAGTTATACATAGCATGAAAAAGTGTACGAAATAAGATAATATCAATACATCATACATTATTTTTGCTGATACGCTCTGTCAAACGACTCCTGAATCATTTTTTTGAATTATTTATCCCAACCTTAGAGGATGACATTACACAATACTTATTGCTAATAAACTCTTTTCCTTTCTTCTTGTTACTGAATATTTTGTTCGTACACATTTTCTCTTTATTTTTGGAGTCTCCAATGAATTACAAATAGAGTCGAAAAGGAAGAGATTACTTCCATCTAGTTTTTTTCATTTGGTGTAACTGAGGGTTGGAATCAAAAAAAGACTGTACCCTGCGTCCCTTCCTCTTATCAAGTAGCTATCTCGAGCTCATTGAACATGATAAATATTTTATAAAATTAATCAAGATAAACGAAAGGTAATTCTAATATCACAAATATGAATAAATAAATAAAGTATAGAAGGATGATCCACCATCATCCCTATAAATATTTGATGAAAAGATCAGAATTTCTACTTTCAAAGTCAATTGCCTATAGTATAGAGTGGTGACTCCTATGGCCTATGGCTGTGGCTGCTACATTGACAATTAATTGTCCTACTATACTAATATTAAATAATGGTAATCAAAATTTAGAATATACAAAAAAAAAAAAAAAGAAAAATTACTCCTACTCAAGTAGAGTAATTAACTTCTAGCCTACTTGATTAAGTTTCTAAAAAGCTAAACACTTTTTAAACTGTTAAAGTTTTTTTTAAAAAGATAAGCATTTTTATTAATAAAAATTACTTTTAGAAGCTATAAAAAGTGATTCCTTCCAAAAAATACTCTTTGAAAATTTGCTGAAGAATAAATTTTGAATTTAATATTAATTTAATTAGTCAAACACAAATTACTATCTGATAGAAATATATAATAAGCATTTAGCAAAATTTCTGAAATGGTGTATTAGTAATACACTCTTCGTCTATATAACGACTAATACAAGTATTAATAATGCATAGATATTAGTACATAAAGCTAATAAATGCATTTAAAAAGAATAAATTATATGTTGATTTTATTACTATTTTAAAAAATGAATAATTTGTTTTGAATAGATTCTTATTTTACCTCAAGAATATATATAATTCAAAGCAATGCTAAAAGTAATAAAAGAAAAATCATGAAATAAATTTATTTATTAAAATAGAGAAAAGGTGTTATGTCATGTGACTGCTCATCTACTGCTAATATCAATTGTCCTATGTACCTTTGGAGTATATTTTCCTCCATGTTTCAACTTATATGGCATTTCTTTCTTACAAGTCATGTTATTTTTATAATTAAATGGTATAATTCAATTTTAAAAATTTCTTTTCATTCATAATTAAATTTTTGAAAATGGCAATAAACTACTTAAAGGTTGCTAGTTTTTAAAGTAAATCAATCTGCTAAATCAAATGATATCGCATAATCTCTAGTCGTTGTCTCATATCTATCTAGTATTTTTTGTTGTTGGAGATGATATTTTTAAGATGAAATTTTTTGAAAGCATTCTCTCTATTTCTATAAGATAGTGGTAAGATTTGCGTACATTTTTTACTCTCTTCAGGCTCCACTTGTAAAATTTTACTAGTTATGTTATTGTCGTTATTATTGTTGTTGAACTTTTTTGACGAAAATTCTAAAAAATGACAATAAACTGTTTGAAGGTTGCCATTTTTTAAAGTAAATTTTGCTTAAATCAAATTATATCGCATAATCTCTAGTCGTTGTTTCATATCTAGTATTTTCTGTTGCTAGGGATGATATTTTGAAGATGAGTATCTTTCAAAAACAGTCTCTCTATCTCTACGAGGAAATGATAAGGTTTGGGGTACATTTTACCCTTCCCAAACTCCACTTGTGGAATTTCACTCTATATATTATTGTTGTTATTGTAAATTATATCACATGATATCTCTAGTCGTTATTTCATACCTAGTATTTTCTACTGTCGAGATAATATTTTTGAGATGATGGTCTTTCGAGAATAATCTCTCTATCTCTATGAAGTAGTAGTAATTAGGTCTGTGTATATTTTATTCTCTTCAAATTTCACTTGTGAAATTTCAGTTAATATATTGTTATTGTTATTGTAAATTATATCGCGTAAATTGAGATGGACGGAAAAAACTAATAAGACAAAACCTTGTGGTAAAATTAAATTTGGAGTTATTGTGAAAGTCTTTCTGACTCTCTCTTCTTTATGACTTCTTCCAATTTTGAATCATTCCATTCTCTGAAATAAGCCAGGAATATCCATCATTCTTCCTCTGCCACCCCCAACCCCCCCACTCCACCCCACCCCCACCCTTTTGTTAATCCCTATAATTCTTCTTTTCAGTCAATTCAAAAATATTTACAGTAATTTTTTTTATTTTTTTTGGATTTTTGTTTTAAGTTTGGATGAAGAATTTAATGCCCTATTGGCCTTTTGTATTTGTTGTATTATTTTATACAAGGGGTATATAAAAGTAGTTGTTGACTGGTGTCCCTTTTATGGCGACACTACTTTATATACAGCTTGAAATGACAAGTTTAACCTTGATCAAGGGTGCATGTCAATTTTTTGAAATATCTTGAATTGAGCAACATGTTCAAGCAGAGGTGTCGTGGTATATGTTGTTTGTAAGTTATATTGATTGATGAGATGTATGGTGTAATTAATACCAAGTGAGAAAGTTTGAGACGGAATCTAGAATCTTTAGGATGAGGGAGTAAGATTAAAATGAAGTACCTAGAGACTATAGTGCAAGTTCAATGATGTAATAGATGAAATGTATATGAAAATGAAGATCAATATTGAATCTATAATCCAGAAAAATAAATAAATTAACGATGATGTCAAGCATCACTATGACTTAATTATATAGTTCTACAAAATGGTGATAGACCTGCATTATTACAAGGGGCAAAGTTTTGGCCGGTAAAGCATGTGCATGTTCAAAATATGGAGATAACAAAAAATCAGATGCTTAAATGAATGTGTGAACATGCTATGAGAGGTATAATTATGAACAAAGTTATATAGAAGTGGTTGAGTCGCGTTTGTGGCATACAAAATGAGGAAAGTGAGGCTATAATTGTTCAGACATATAAAAATAAGATGCACGAATAATGTATAGGAGGTGTAAAAGGTTGACTAACAAATTTTAGAAGAGGGAGAATTAAGTAAGCTAAAGAAGAATACATAATAACAGAACATGTTTTTAACTCGGCGATGATATGACTCTAGCTAAAAAGGTATAAAGGTTAATAATTAGAATTAAAAAGGTAGAAGATATAATTATGTTATAGCAATTGATACACAATAATAGTGTTTTTTTTCTTTAAATGGAAATTCATATAATTATTAGCATGACAAATTTCAACATGGTATTTAAGTTGCAAGAAAATGAGGATGTCTTTTCTTTTTTTCTAAAAAAGAAAAATTTATGGGGAGTTTAATTTTTCAAATAACTGGCACCGTCTTTTGACTAATTTACCATCTTGTCCTCACCTGGGCTTCGTCCATCTAACGTTGATTTCCAACAAAGATACTTATTGGACGGTTGAGATTTCGTTCATTAGTTTCTATTTGTCCTTTGATGACTTTTTCTTTGTTTGGACTCTTTCTTTTTATCTTTTGCCTTTGTTTTAGGTAAAGTTGACTTTTGTCTGTGTTGACTTTGTGAAAGGATAGAAAAAGGACCTTTGGAGAGTTATACAATCTCTAATATTCTCGTCCGTCCGTCTTAATTTATATAATAATATTTAATTTAATAATTAATATTAAAATTAGTATATTATAAATATAAATAAAATATTTGTTATGCAAAATTGTGAACTTTTTTTATGAATAATTATATTTTTAATTATACTAAATTGTTGATGCATGTATTGAGATCCCCTTGCATTGCATATAACAGCGGAAGAGCCACATAAGCATTAGGGGATTTATTTGAATCTTCTTTGATGAAAAATTACAATATTTTTATATATTTAAAATATTTTTTTATTTATATATAATAGATGTTGAACCTTCTTTGATTAATTCGTATATCTATTTCTTAAAATTTTGAATCTCCTTACAGAAAATTCTAGTTCTGACACTAACATATAACATGGATTTTTATGTATTAATACACATATTTTAATACTAAATAGAATGTATAATTATTACTAATACATATATTGAAAAAAAAATTATATCAAAGTACATAATACACAACTAATACATGCGTTTTTTTTTTACTAATATGCTTTATCGAAAGACCCCTAAGGCTAAAAGAGATATTTAAAAATTAATTATAAAAATATACTTTTTTTATAAACGAACTAAAAAAGAGTATCATATAAATTTAAACGAAATAAGACTTTTTTTCTAAAATTTTCTATTTAGTATTCGATATTCATTTTGAGGTCTGATTAATTTGAAGTCACGTTGAAAATTTCTGCATTAGTGGAGATAGAAATGGGGCAAAACACTATTAAATATAATTTTATATCAGAGTTTAAACTTGAAATTTTTGATGTATAATAAAGAATACTTATTATTCAACCACATAACTTTTCGTGGTATAATAACCTAAAATTGTTTTCACTTTAATTTTAATTTAATAGTTTCTACCCTTTTTCTTTGGTTAAATTAAGATTTTGAAGTTGAGGTGGGACATAGACAATTATAACTATTCATTAGTAGATAGTCTAAGTCATCTATATATAAATTTATATTAATCATGTAATACCATAAAGTTTGAAATGTAGTTTAATAATTAATATAAATGTTAATTACTTGATTATCTTAATGTTACAAATTGCATTCATGATTGATAGTCTTTAAGGACTATTTTATTTTTTAATTTTTAAAGACCAATTATGGACCAAATACAATAATTTGTACAACAATTATTTATTTAATCAAACAAGCAAAATGTGTATCCAAATGAACAAAACGTGGTATCCTGTACACGTGACATGTCAGTCTACTTGACTAATTATAATGTGAAATAAAGAAAAATAATTTTTTAATATATTAAAAAATAATGTGAAAAATATAACAAAATACAAGTTCTTGCATAAATAAATATGTAAAAAAATAAATTATTTATTGGAGATTCTCGACTCTCAAAAAGAAAAAGCAAATAAGTATAACTTATTATTTAAGTATTGATCTGAATTTGGTAATTAAGTTAAGGATTTATAATTTCAGTATAAACTTTAGAATGATTTTATATTATACTTAATGTAATTATTTATTTTAGAACTAGCAATATGTAGAATATGGTGTATACTTAAGCATTTGTACATATAATGATAATATTTTTTATTAAATATTTTTGACACAAATTTTACTAAGCATATCAAATATTAATTAGATATAATTTAATCCCTTAAAATATATTATATTTTTTTAATATATGTATTAGTTTGAATAAATATTAAAACCTAAGACTTGTCTTAATTCAGGTTAAAATGTGTAATTCAAGAATTTTTTTTATGGTTAAGTAGTTATTTCACATTGTAGATCATTTGATAACACACAGATTTTCTTTTTCAAAATTTTGAATCTAAAATATCTAATACAAATGCTTTATCATATGTTCAGCGAGTTAGCAGGCGTTTGACCATGCTTTCATTGTGAAAATAAATAAACAAATTTTTATTTTTAAAATTTTTTGTTGTTTCTCGAGATTCCTATATAAAAAAGTAAAATCAAATTATTTAAAAGATTTGGCATAAATTTCAAAAAAAAATATGTAAAGATTTCATGGTCAAACGAGTTGGAAATACAACATAAATAATCTATGTTTTTTAAAAAATTATAATAAATTAAATTATATCACATAGATTAAGACGGACCAATGTAATACATGCCATGGGAAAGGGCAGAGCTATCCTTTGTCAGTGGGTTCATGCAAACCTCCTTCAACAAAAATTTATACTATTCATACATGATTAAAATAATTTTTATATGCATATAATAAATATCGATTTTTTGCTTTTCGGGCCTGATATTTTTTAGACAAGAATCTTTTGAAAATAACTTCTCTGTCACTCTAAAATAGTGATAAGATCGATATACATTTTATCTTTTTCAAAATTTATTAAATCTTTTTAATTAGTTCATATGTCTACGATCCTAACTCCGCTACGGGCCACAGACATGTGTGATGATGAGGAGGTTGGCGTATTAAGCTAGAAAACAAAGACAAAAATGAGGGGCAAAAGCAAAGAGAGTCAAAGTATCAGCGCATCAGTTGATATTACTATTTCTTTAAGTAATCATTTCATTTCTCTTTACCAGAGTGAAAACAAAATACATATATAGCCAACCATATCATAAAATTTTTATTTTTTTGACAAGGAATTTTCATTTTCTCGTGATCTCTTTTCTTTTTTACTAAAGAATTTTCTTTCTCTTTCTACAGGTAATAATTGTACCTTTTTTCTGTTTCTTTAAACCTAGACACTTCCAACGGGATTGCCAAAATACCTTCTTTTTTTTAACTTCAAATATCACCCTCTTGTTCATCCTGTATATGGAAAGAAAAAAAAAAAACTTAGCTTTTCTTTACTTCTTTGTCCCTCTTTTTTCTTCATTTTGAAGACACCCTTTTGGATTTTGAAGTGATTTTTGAGGTAAAAAAGGAATCTTGGAGATACTCTTTTGTGGAAAAAAAGAGTCTTGGTGATACCCTTTTGGAGTTTGAAGTGATTTTTGAGGTAAAAATGAAGTCTTGGTGATACCCTTTTGGGCTTTGAAGTGATTTTTGAGGTAAAAAAGGAGTCTTGAAGTGGTTTTTGTTGAGAAAAAAGGAGTCTTGGAGATACCCTTTTGGATTTTGAAGTGAAAAAAATGGAGTTTTGAAGATACCCTTTTGGATTTTGAGGTGATATTTGTGATAAAAAAGGAGTTTTGAAGATACCCTTTTGGATTTTGAAGTGATTTTTGTGATAAAAAAGGAGTCTTGATCACACCCTTTTGATATTTCATTTTAAAAAAAAAATCAAGAATGGGAAATTGTGGAAGAAATGGAGGTGTTAGGCAATATATAAGATCAAAAGTTCCACGTTTGAGATGGACACCTGATCTTCATCATTGTTTTGTTCATGCTATTGAAAAACTTGGTGGCCAAGATAGTAAGTTTTTTCGAGAGGATTTATCGAAAATAATCTCTTTTTATCTTTTGGGATATGTTTGTTGTTGTTGTACTTTGTTTCTTCTAGTTTTGAACCCTTTTTTTGGCAATATATGTGTAGAGGCTACTCCTAAGCTTGTTCTACAAATGATGGATGTGAGAGGACTTACTATTTCTCATGTCAAAAGCCATCTTCAGGTTAAAGATCCTTTTTTTCAACACCTCTTTTATTAAAGTTCAAGACTTTATTGTAAGTAACACACTTGTTTTCATGAAAACAGATGTATAGAAGCATGAAGAGTGATGTCAACAAGCAAGGTATATAATATATATATGTGTGTGTGTGTGTGTGTGTGTGTGTACACTAGTATTAAATGTTCATTCATTATGGATTATTGACCATATCTTTTTTGTTTCTATTTGAGTTTCCTCTATTAGACTCTCTTGATCTTTGCTTTTTTTCACATCTGTGTTTTTCTAACATGTAAACATGTTTTTGGAAATCATCTTGTATCTCACTTTCATTTATTGCATACCCTTTCTTTCCCAATGAATGCATGTTTCTTTTCTTGACTATAATCCATTACAAGAAATCATCCTCTTATATTGGAATATTTCATATGAAAAAAGTTGTTAGTGCTCATTTATTACCAATAGTCTTTTCATTATGAATACTAATGTTGTTCGAACTCTTCAAAAATGTCGATGGATACGTGTCGAATCCTCCAAAAAAGTGTATTTATTGAAGGATCTAATCCCATGAGTGGCATTTTGAGGCGTTTGAGATGTATGTAGACTCTCATTTGTTACCAATATTCTTTTCATTATGAACACAACACAACATACTCAGTATAATTCCACGAGCGATGTCTTGGTAGAACTTATTTCTATATTTATAGGAGTAGAAAAATTGTTTTCGATTGACTTTAGTCATGACCATTTTCTCTTGTGTTTACAAATAGCAGAGAGAATGGGCATTCAACCAAGAAAACAACAGTCTTTAGAGGATCTTGATTGTCATTATCAACAACAAGAACAAGAAGAGGGGTGTGTTGTTGAACAACAAAAACTTCTTGTTTACCAATATCCATCTTTTAGCAGCAACCACAACATGGAGATATCAGATTGTACTCCATACTTCAACAGTGTTCAACCCACAAAAAGGTGATTTTGTACTCTTTTGTTAGCCCCAGTTTCCCATGTGTTAAAAAGTGTTGTGCTAGAAAACAAAAAGGATTTTGCATTTATGCATTTGGTAGGGCATTACTATTATCTTTCCTTTTAACTTTATTAGTGTCTTATTACTTTTATATATATTGTATTTTTTTGTTTTTGGGCTGAGGTATTTGAGTTGAGTGTTTTTCGGAAAGATATGCGAATATATTTGTTGGAATTCTACTATCATATCAATTAGGGGTTGTTTAGTCGGTTGAATAAGGATAATAACCTCGAGATATTCTATGAGATTATTTTATTTTGTCTTGTGTAACATGTATTATTTAGTCTCAAGATTATTTTATTCCATTATTTTAGTACAATGGGACCCTTATAGAAGGTGAGCTAAAATAATCTCATGAAATATTCTTTATCTATTTCATGCCACCAACCAAAAAACCCCTTTAAAGTATAACTATAAATATATTGGACACACTATTCATAAATGTGATTGCACTCATGTTAGACCCTTTAAAAATATCATCGCTTTCATATTGGATCCTTAAAAAAGGTATCTGTACTTGAATAACTATAAGTGAACCCTTCTAGATGTTTCGACGCTTGATTCTTGAATAGGATTAGCTTTTAAAGGACTTGATACACAAACGGCGGTGTTTTAAAGAGTCCAAACAATATCTAATTAAATTACACTGACAACACAAATTCTTTCGTTCTATATATGTCGTCAAGTCATGTTTCTCGGAATCTCCAAAAAATACAACCATACTCATATCACATTTATAGACTATTAAGTAACTATAACTTGGAATAAGTTAAAAATAACACATATTAAACTTATCTCACACAACTTTTTGTTATGAATTTTTTTCCACAGAGCTAGAATAGAGAGGTGCAGCAGCCAGAGAAAACTTGAAGCAGTGACCAATCAGTACAACAGTAGAAATGATTATATCCATAGTATTATGGCTGAGAAAAATGAAATTCAAGAATCTCAATTTTTAAAGGTACATATCCCAATATACTTTTTCTTTTCTTTCTGTTCAAATTAAACTGCTAGTTATAAGTCTTGTTAGTAGTAATAGTAGCACTAGTAGTAGGGGTAGTTTCCTTGCTTTGTGCAGCTTTTTCTATAAGATGAGGTTGAGTGTACTTTTGGTATTTCAAGACCGAGTCAATTTTTAAAGTTTATGAGTTCTGAATTTTAAAAACATAATAAAATGAAATATTTTAAACACAAATACAAGATTTGAACGAACTATCTTAGGCGAAGCTTTAGCTCCGTCCTAGATTATTTGGTGTTTTCTTGCTCTAGTGGTAAGGTCTGCATACATTTTACCCTCCCTTGACTCCATTTGTAAAATTCTACTGATATGTTATTGTTGTTTGTTTGCTTGACATTTGAATTATGTGAATTTTGACGGGAAAACTTACTACCTATGATTATCTTCTATAGTTTTTGGGTCTGCATTTATTTACCCTCTCAAAATCCTATTTGTGAGATTCCACTGAGTATCCAGTTAACCTAATCTTGTTTAGTTTGGACAATTAGTCAAATTTATTCTTAGAAAAGCTAAAAGTGCCACATGAACTGAGACGAAATAATATTGTATTATTTTATTTAGGTATACTTTCAAGTTCCACTCTAGTCATACATCATACTTTTCTTTTTTTTCCTTCTTTTTGTCTAACTTTGCCAGTAAATTCTTTCCTTTAAAATCTTCAAACATGGTGTTTACAACTGGCAAAGCCTATTAAGTCTTCATCCATAGGGATTAGGTACACTGGTAAGTAGTTGACAAATAAAGTTAATGTTACTTTCTAATTATTATTAATATTTTCTTTTTGGAAAAGATTGTTATTTTTTCCGTAAGAAGAAAATAAACAAAATATGGTCAGGTAGGTACATTACCCCAAAAAAAAAAAGTAAAGAGGAAAATATGTTTGGTTACTAATTGATTGGTTGTTTCCATGACTAACATATATGGGGCAACAATTTCAAATCAATGGCTTAAATGGTGGCTATTTTTGGAAAAATTTTCATCTTGATTTGAGAGTCATCATACTTGTAAGGAGCATTAGAATCTATGTTGCTCGGACTCTTCAGAATTATCAGTGAATGTGTATCGAATTCGTCAAAATAGTATATTTTTGGAGAAACTAATACCGGTACGACATTGATAGTGAAGAGTCAGTTAGATTAGAATAACTAATAGAAGGTTTAATAATAACAAGTAGAAACTTTAATCAAATTTGTGACAAACTTCATCACTAATGTGCTTTAGTTGACATTTTCTTTGCTAATCTGTCGCTAAATTTAATAAGGGACAAATTTTGGTGTTTAGCTACAAAAAATTTCGTGTCTAGTTCTTCTTCTTGAGTTAGTTGCATTAACCTCATTTTATAGGGTCCATTATCTCATTATTTCATTTTACCCTTCATCTGGGGAGGGTAAAATGTACGTGGACCTCATCACTATCTCATAAATATAGAGAGACTGTTTTTAAAAAAATTGTGGACAATTATTTGTAGTTATATTTCAAGTGACCTGATAGTGTAAATATAATATACAATAACAACGTACCTAGTAGAATACCACAAGTAGGATCTGAGTAGTGTAAAAATATACACTGTCCTTACCACTACCTTATAGAAATAGAGAAGTTGTTTCTGGAAAACCCTCATCTTTACAACGTACCTAGTAGAATACCACAACTAGGATCTGAGTAGTGTAAAAATATACACTGACCTTACCACTACCTTATAGAAATAGAGAAGTTGTTTCTGGAAAACTCTCATCTCAAAAATCAAGCCCCAAAAAGGGGAAAAGAAACCCAAAAAAAAAAAGAACAACGAATATTATATATATATATTTGGATGGGTTGTTGAGAGTGTATTTATTGTTCATTGGTCATGTTTTGACATGAAGAAATATGTTGATGAGGAAATGGTGCAATTATATTCCAACATTAATTAGTCTTTCTATACTACCTAAGCTTTTGTATTTTCTTCATACAATAACCTCAGCATTTGACAAAAATTTTAGAAATCCATGCAAATGTGGAAGGGAAATGGAAGAATACTTGAAAGTCTCTTTTGGTTTTGTATATTATAACAAAAAACAAAAATAAAAATAAAAAATTCAGATGGTATTTAATACATTTGGTAAGGTACAAATACGAAAGCAGCAGTGCATTTATTATGTTGGACCACATTTTATTTAATAAGTAATGAGTAGTTTTTTTGGTACCATTGTTTTTCATAATTTGGCCTTGGACTTATTGGAACATACTTCACACTTAACAATATTATGAGCTATGTTGCTCGAACATTTCAATAAGATAAAGTAATCAGATATCAACACGTGGCGCGATAATATTTTTGTTAAATTCCAAACATGATTATACAAAATATTACTAGTTCATATTTGAGTTTAACCTTTATATACTAACGATGTTTAGTATTGGTTCTAACATGTTAAACTATACTGATAGTACGTTCATCAATTGTTCTGTTGCTTAGGTGTTGAAGACACAAGATTCATCAAATAGATTCAAATTCGAGGGCTTGAGGAAGACAGAAAACGTTAGAGAAGAGGAAGAAGAAGATGAGGATGAACATGGATTATCGTTGTCTCTCTCATTGCACCACCATCCTTCAACTCAAAGAAGCAATGCGTCGTCCATAATAAGTGAGATTAGTGAAACAATTTCTTCATCCTCAGGAGGATCAAATTTGAATCACCATCAGTATCACTGGCTTTCGTTATCTGAAAAGCAAAATGTTAATCTCAATCTATCTATTGCCTTGTGAAACTTAATCCCCCCTTTGGTGAATTTTGAAATTTTAGTCTTGTTTTAAGGGGTGAATTTTTACTCTTTTGAGGGGTTATCTTTTGTTCATGTTGATACATTAGAGAAACTCTTGAGTAACTTAAAAGTCCATTGTAACTTTTATGTATTTTTTGTCTTTTTGAGTTATCTAGGGTTTCACATTTGTCTTACTACTATTTTGTCTTGTTTTTATCCTTAAAGATGGTGTTGCATTACATTTTTGTCTTTTTTTAAGACCATAATGGAGTTTACAATAGTCAATGTACAACTTTGTCAAACATGAACCAAGTAAAAGATGTTGGGTATCACATTTTTTTTCTTTTTGAATTTGGGAAAACAAAAACTAATTAAAAGTGAGACGATAACGATATGTTCAGTGTAATTTCATAGATAAGACTCTGAAGATTATCAAAATATAAGCATATTTTACTCATATAATTCTATTGTTGCTGATATTGACATGTAAAGTGGAACTTTATCTTTATTAATAACGATATGTTCAGTGTAATTTCATAGATAAGACTTTGAAGATTATCAAAATATAAGCATATTTTACTCATATATTTCTATTGTTGTTGATATTGACATATAAAATGGAACTTTATCTTTATTCTCGTCTAATTAATCAGTTCGTGCCAACGAGAAGATGTGCAAGCTAGTCTGTTTCTTTCAAATTAAATACCCCACTCGAAATTTTTAGGGTGGGGGGGGGGGGGAAAAAAA
>DF358814.1:35550-46602 GCA_000787875.1 Solanum virginianum | reverse complement strand
GGGGGGGGGGGGGGGGGCAAATAAATCTTATGCAATCCTGTAATATAATGTTATAATAAAGTGGCAGATATAAAGACAAATTTAGTAACAAACCTATGGATTGACATACTTATAAAGATTACTAACCACATTGTAGAATTTCTCACCAAAAATTTGTTGATACCATTCTCACGAAAAGTTAGAAATATATATCGTTTAGATAACTAGTTTATTAACATGATCGAAATATATACAACATATATATTATATATTGCGTATAAATATATATAGTTTATGTATATTTAGTATAATATATACATAACCTATATAAATTGTGCATATTTTATAAACTTATTGACCAAAGTGTTTACGATTATAATTATGAGTAAATTTCATAAATAGCAAATATATAAAGTCTAATTATGCTCTATACCTATAGTTTAGGTAATTACATTTTGTATTTATAGTTATAGCAATGTTAGTATAATTCGCGCATTATTTATATATATTTGTATAATTCAGTATACAATTCGTACGTTTATTTATCCGCATAATTTTTCCTATAATTATCTCATTAAATTAAGTGTAGAATGTAATATGGCCCATGATTCTTGACTCTTGATCCAAGAGCCACCAAATTAGGTAAGATAGTGATTGAATTTAGCAAGATACATGAATTTTGATTAATTATACATGCTCTTTAATTTTGGAAAAGTACGTACAATTTTGTCAAATCTTAGACATGCAATGTTACTCAATAATAAGATAAGCATTACGTCCACCCTACTTTAGGTTATATGCTATGCTATGATTATTATATAGAAGTTTAAATCATATTGGTAAAGTATATTATGAAATAATTGAGATTCTTTGTTATTTGTTCAAAAGATTTTGGATTTGAATTCTGTTAATTAAAAATCTTTTTTAGTAGTCATTATTTAGATTTTAGTTAATCCGATAAATATATCTATAAAAAGATATACTCATATAATTAGTTTTGAACTTATAATGTAGCGTGAATTAGTTGGGTTAATAAATTTTGTACTAGATGGTTAAAAGAATATAGGATATACTAATTTAAATCAAACAGTCTAAAAGGGGTGACACTTATCTATATCGAGTGTTTGCATTTGGAGAGTAAACGTATGACATGTGTCGTTTCCCATAGCAGTTGACAAAGCAGACATGCCATCGACAAGTGTAAACACTTGGTGCGGGTAGGTTTTTTCCGTTCAAAATTTGCCAAAATTAGGTGGTTTTCTTTTGCTTAAGTTATTTGTCGCTGGTTTTGAGTTGAGGGTATATCAGAAACAATCACTCAAACCTTCACACAGTTTGAGTAAAAATACATACACATCAATCTTTACACTATTCGAGTAAACTTAGAGGTGATATTAAAGAAATATACTACTAATTAACATAGAATTGTATCTTGGAATTCATCTCAAATTGTTTTTTTTTCCTTTTCCATTATTTTATGATATATATGGAAATTTGATGATAAATAAGACTTTTGGTAAATTTGAAATTGTGAAAATGAATCATGTTTGGTGGAGTTATAATAACCATTAATAACTCCAATTTTCACTTCCATAGTTATAGCGAAGGTTGATATCTTGTAAATATTTATCTATAAATTTTAAGAATTTATCTTTAAATATTTATTTGGTTATGAAATTTGATCTTCAGATATGTTCACTCATGTAACTTTTTTTAAAAAAATCACATAACAGACGTATTTAAGCACAATTTCAAATTTCGAAAGCAAAAATTTTCATTAAGAAAATTTAATATATAAGAAAATAAATACAAAAAGAATTCAGAAGGTACAACTTTTAGAATACATAAAAATAGTTTTAATAAAAATATATAATATTCTATTTTTTTTATGAAAGCTCATTTATTTAATATTTGATTAATATGTGCACAAGATGAGCCAATAATGAAGGAGCTAACACTTTGACAAAACTATATAGCCAACATTATGATAATACACTCGTGCACAAATTAGTTCAATTATGGATGTTTGATGTGACATTTAATTTCTTATATTATGCTTTGAAGAAATAATCCCAAATTGGTTCCCAATAA
Source organism: Solanum virginianum (assembly GCA_000787875.1). NCBI lineage: Eukaryota > Viridiplantae > Streptophyta > Magnoliopsida > Solanales > Solanaceae > Solanum > Solanum virginianum. The sequence continues at coordinate 44,532 of DF358814.1, read as the reverse complement.
CAGGTAATATTTTCCTATTTTTTAAAATTGGGAAGGGTAGGAATAATGAAGCAATAAAAAAAATATCGAATGGGTAAAAAAAAACTAAAATTTTCTAAGCTCTTGCTTTGAAAAACCTTATAAAGGACAAATGTTTAGGGGTGTGTATTGGTTGATTTGATTTTATACATTATCGGTTCGGTTTATCGATTTTTAGTTTTTAAATATGCTAAATCAATAAGAATCCAATAAATCATTTTTTATCAATTTTTGATTTATCGATTTTAAGTCCTTAACAATTTGGTTTTCAGTTTACCCGATAAAAATGATAATGAGAATTTGTATAATAAAAAGCAGATAGGGTAAGAAGATTATGTTTATAAACGTGCAAAAACTATAATTAGTTAATTACAAATTAAAATATTAAAGTGGATAACCAATCACTTAAGTATCGTAAAGATTAAAATAGGTAAAGTATTGCTATAGTGTTCTATTACTATTAAAGTATTAATATTTAACATTTACAAAGTGGTAAAATAGTAAATTATTATAATCTTATTGGGTTATCGGTTTACCCAATAACCCAATAGTAAAAATTGATATCGAACCGATAATCGAATAATTTTTTTTTTTAAAACCATTAAAAATTCGATAACCTAATAACAATAAACCAATAACATTTTTATCGGTTGTTTCAATTTTTGCACGCCCCTACAAATGTTCATTCAATTTAATTTTTGTATCTTCATAATTAAGAAATGGTTTTTTACATTTACATGTTAGGTCATCTAAAAGATTGGTATAGGTAACCATACATTATAATATGAAATTATTAATCTCAAATTATGATAAGTTATTTGCTATAACAGGTTGAAATACATTGAAAGCGTAAAAAATTCTAACACTTTCATCGTATTTGTAATATATATGAGAGTGTTTGGCATGAACAAAAATATTTTTTAGAACTTTTATTTAATTTTTTAATATTTGATTGGTCAAAATATTTTAAAAAATAAATTAAGGTGACATTTCTAATGAAAGTAAGTAAAGAAAACAAGTTTCATAAGTAACATTTCAAGTTCATTGTCTTTTCCCCACCGCCTTATGCTCCACCAACTCTCCTTACTCCATCCGACCTCCATATATTACTACTAAAAATAATGAAAAAAATCGGTAGACAAGGTCAGTAAAAAAAATCAATTTTGATTTATTTTATAGTAATTTATAATATTTTGTTAGATTACATATAATTATTTTGAACAATAAGATTCTCTACTTACCAAAACATTAAAAATATAAATAAGAAGCACACTTGTTTCTAAACAAAACATTTTCCATTAATTTTTAAAAGTTAAAAGTCACATATTTGCATGAAAGATGCTGACAAACAACTCGAGAGCTGTTGTACTGGATGGGACTGCTTCTCCCTTCATCAGAGGTCTCGGGTTTAAACTTTTGGTATGAATTTTTTTTTGATAGACAGCGCTTTTCCCGAATAAGTCCTACGCAACGCGAATCCAAAATAGTCGAGCTTCAACACAGACACCAAATACTCAATTGGCAACCCAAAAATTTGATCTTTGACAAAATAAAAGTTTGTTTTCTCATTAGGTCAATTAGGATTGACCAAATTAGTGGCCATGTTTGAATATTGTAAATTAAACAAAAGGGGGATAGAATGTTACCTAGAGAATTGGAAAAAGCTCTATTTTAAGCCTTTTAGGTAGGAATATTTTTCAAGAAAAAAAATAATTGTAACAAGGTCAAAGATCACAGCTATATAATCACATTCATGATTATTAATTATTTGCAAATCATTCCTCAAAGGACCCTACATGGAGAAATAAATATAATTAGGGTTGGTTTATTTTTGGAATCCTATATATGGTATTTTTTTTATTTTCTTTGACAATTGGTGACAGAAATTCAAATATAGCATTCCATGTAATTCACACACAATGGAAGGTTACTCTTCAACAAGTTGGCAACATTGACTTTGATTTTAGAATTTTGTATTTTTATGCACTACTAGAAAATATATGAAATTGGGGTTGCTCCTCCTTTAAGCAAAGGTTTGGGGTTCGAACTCTGACTATGAAAAAAAATTTCGTAGGGAGTGTTTTCCTCGAATAAGCCCTACGTGATGTATGTGAATCTAAATCAGTTGGACTCTAATGGGATATTAGACAAGAAATGAAAAACCAACAAAAGAAATTAGTTACAGAATTTATCAATAATTCCTAATTAATTTATCACTAAATAACTCTTAGCTAATTGAATTTTCATATTAATTCATCTCTAATAATCTTTTATAGATTGATTAATGACCATAATTTAGGTTGATGAAAAATTAAACTCTTTGACTAACATTTTATCTTACTTGGTTTTGTCCTTAATTTTCATGTTATAAGGGGCAACAATTAATTAGCTCAATTAGCAATTCTTGAATCTCTAATGGGCCATTCACATCTTTTTAGTTTTTTTATTAAGTGTGAGAAGTTGCATATTGTAGTGCATTTTATATTGTTTAGATTTACTTCTTAAAATGTCGATAACTATTCAACTATACACTAAAGATTAGTTAATTAGGTCGAGGACTTCCAGAAATAATCTCTTTACATTCACAAGATACGAATAAGGTTTTTGTACACTTTATCCGATTCCACGTATGTAATTGCACTGAATATATCATTATCGTATACATTAAAGAATAGTCGTATTGATAATCGGTTCACAACACATTGAACCCTTATCAACAAAGGTAAAAGTAATTTAGGATAGTGCTAATTATTATTGTCAAATAATTATATAGTATTAAACTTCTTAATAGGAAAAAAAAGGGGATCACCTAATGATAAGTGAAAGTATGGCACTTTAAATTGGGCCAACCCATAGGGATTACCCCATCATTTTTGGGTCGATTCCAGGCCCAAAATACAAAATACTAATTTGGTTAGATCGAAGGGAAAGGAAAGAAATAACAGTGTGAAAATGTTTTTTTATAAAAACGGAAAAACAACACAAAATAGACTCAATTATAAAATTATTTATTCACATTGGACCCAATCCAAACTATTTATCCTTAATTGATCATTTACCCTCTTATCCTACTTTCTTGTTTCTTATTTCGTGCATAACATCAATACTACTACTATGAATTAAATCTCTGTGATACTCTTTTGGTATATTGATACTATATCAGTATTATATACTCCATTGATATATTGATACTCTATTGATATCATATAGTATTTGGCTCTTCTTTTAAGAAATAAATAATAAACAATTAAGAGAAAATTATTAAAGTCATAATCTTATTTATTAAATTCTAACTTAGTAGAAATTAGAAAATATTCTTTGTGATACTTTGTTGGTATATTAATACCATATCGATATCATATAGCACTAAGCTTATCGATATCTCTATGATATTTCATGTGTATATTAATATCCTATCGGTATTCTCTGTGACTCCATCGATCATATGATATCCTATTAGTATCCTCTATGATACTTTATTCGTATATTGATACACTATAGGTATCATATAGTTTATGAGTAAAACTTATAAATGGCGACTTCCAATATTTGCACTGTCAAGTTTCAATATACAATTTTATCATAAACTATGCTGCTAATAATCATAATTTAATTTGTACTCCGTATTTAGTACTCTTAAGGGTCAATTTTTCGGTGAAATAACTTAAATAGAAATATTTCATGAGATTATTTCTAATCTTTTATATAAAATGACATATTTCATTACTTTTGAACTTGTTAAGCAAAAAACTATGATCAAATATTACATTCCAACCCAATTTTGGAACGCTATACGAATGGAACGTACATTGACTCAAATAACACACAACACACAATTAATCAAAAACCATAAAATTTCATAAACTGAAGGACCAGTTTCCTAGTACATTTTGATTCTTATTTTTACGATAACACGAAAATCAAACAACATAAAAGGAAAAAAAAAACATCAAAGCATTTTCTGTTGCTCGATCTCTTCAAAATAATATCAATTGATTTAACAACGTTTAGTGCAGAAGCAACGACGACGGGCGCCACGGCAGTGGCCACCAGTAAAGCCTTCAGTCTGACAAACAAGAGCACAGTTGCTCTTCCTCACGCACAGTCCCTTAAAGCTGTGGCTTTGCGACTGGCAAGTCCTTGCCTCAGTTATTTCTGTAAAAATTATGTGTCAGAATGTATATCTGTCATAATAAGTTAAATTATAGTTATAATATAAAAATTATAGTATAATATTTATTTTGTTAATATCAGACGTATATCTGTTATAATAAGTTAAATTATATTCATAATATGAAGACATAGTATAATATTTATTTTGTTGGTGTTAGTGCACTTAAGTTGAATTTTAAAGAGTTTTATACTCATGTATCTTTTGTTGGTTTAACTATTTGGTATTTGAAATATATTCTAGTTCTACTAGTTCACAATATTCTTGAATTATAAGGATGTATTTGTAGAAATAATACACTTTTGGAAAAATTATAAAAAAAAATTATTCTCTCATATTCATGACACATCAGTTCACGTAATTTATCAGTCGGATACATCACTTCACGCAATGTGTTAAAATATTGGGTGACATCTAAAATCGAGATATAATATATCAAGATATTGAGAAATGTATTCTCAAGCAGCATTCTTTTTTTCTTAACTTAAGGAGAGGGAAGAGGGCTTTCTAAGAAGGGCTTGGGCCCTATGAACAGAACAACACAACAAAATGATGAAATGAAGAAGAATGAATGGAATCGAGACATAATATATCATAATTTTTGGATGTATTTGTAGAAATAATAAACTTTTGGAAAAATTACAAAAATCCTTACTCTCTCATGTTCACGACACATCAGTTCACGTGATCTATCGATCGGATACATCACTTCACCCGATGTATCAGAATGTTGAGCAATGTATCTGAAATTGAGATGCGATATATCGAGACATTGAGGGATGTATTCGAAATCGAGATGTGATGTATCAAAATGTTTTGAATGTATATATCTAGATTCTACCAAATTTAAGAGATTTTTATAATTTGAAAAGAGCAGATATAGAATGAAATTAGCTCTTATACTACGAAATTCCTAAAATTTCTACATATTAATAAAAAATAAATATAAGTAAAAAAAAAATACCAGTGGCAAAAAGCAGCATGAGCATAAGGAAAAAAGTTGCCAACAATTTCTTAAAGCCAGCCATACTATAGAGATATATGAGTAGTGGAAATTAAGAGTGATGAGGCTCAATGGAGACAAGTCTATATATAGTAGTAATCTTTGGTATGGGCTGTGGGCTAAATGGTAGTATTAAACTGTGGGTGGTGGGTTGGGTTACTTTGAATGATCTAGAATAACAATTTAAAAAAATTAAAAACAAAAAACTAAGAATTTAAGTTCTATCGTTACAGTAATAAGATATAGAGTGAAATCTCATAAAGTAGGTTCTAGAGAGAAGTTCTATCGTTACAATAATAAGATATAGAGTGAAATCTCACAAAGTAGGTTCTAGAGAGGATAGAGTGCAGGCACACTTTACCACTACCTCATGAAGATAGATAGATTGTTTCCAAGAGACTCTCGACTATTTTTGATGTTGTTGTTGCTTCTGCGTAGGGCCGTTCCACACTCCCTTTCCCAGGGCACTAAAGGGCTTTTGTTTTTGGAACAGACAGATAGAGTGCATGCAAACTTTATCACTACTCATGGAGATAGATAGACTATTTTCAAAAGATTTTGTCTCAAATGTATATGGCACCTAGTAAGAGAAGAAACAATAAAAATTTAAGTTCTATCATTACAAGTGTAAAATTATTTTACAAATTAAACATACATATATTAAGTAAACTTTTTATAATTGTGAGTTCAAGTCAGCTTGTATACATATTTAGATTAATTTTATGAGATAGTATTTGTTATCTTCCACCAACATATATAAAATAACCATGTCTATAAACTAATGGAGGAGTACTTTTTTGGCTCTCTAGGAATCAAACATGAGTGTTATGATTAACGACTCACTTTATTAACCACTAGTCAATCAATACTCTTTGATGCAAGCAAATAATATCATTAGTTAGTAACGATTTTAGGTTATATATTACTATCACTATATATAAGAGGTTTTTATACTATCAGGTTATCTTTATATAACATGATAAGTAATTTATCTTAATTTTGAGATTATAAATTTCATATTTTAAGGTTGCTTATTTGTAGATATTTTTTGAATAATTTGATGGTATTAAAAGATATACACATGACAACTCAATATGCACTAATCTTTGCTCTTATAGCTTTTTAAATACCTTTTGGGATTGAATATATTTTCCAATTTTAGCAAAATCTTACTTTAACCCCATCAAAAATAATAAAAGAAATACACAAAGATATAAAAAAGAAAAACATGAACATGTGAATATTCACTTTAGAGGCCTAAAGGTGTGTGATTGGATCTATATACCATCTAGCTTTTACAAAGTATAAAATAATTAATATTCTGTTTTGTCATAAATTATTATTTTGGGGGGAATAATTATTTATTTTAATTAAAAATCAATGCTTGTTCATAAAAAATCATTTTACTATAAAATTGTATTAAAGTATATTTAAACATGATGATTATTTCAAATATTCTTTGCAAAAAGTATAATCAAGCATAATTCATTTTTTCAACTCCAACTCCATAAACTTCAAATAAAATGACAAATATATGAAATCTACGAGCAAACGTTTCGACGTTAGCTCATGCTTTTGTTAGTAATTTGTTCTTTAGAAAATCTAGCCAGATTAGAGGTGAATACATGATTATAAGTATACAGATTTTAACCTACTTCTTCAAATTTTTTATTACACTAAATATGTTTTTAACAAACTAAAGGATAGTACAAAAATTTATAATAAAAATATGGTAAGAGTACTGTTGAATGTATTAGATGTAAAATATCGGGTCAGAATTCTTGATATTTGGGCTTTGGAGTTGGGCTTTTTCATTTACAACATATTAAGGACTGGTCTTCTCACTTGGTCCAAAGCCTTTATAGGTTGGAAAAGTATACAAAATTGTAGTGATTACACAAATTTCATACGGTTAAGAGCTAATTATATTCTATTTACTTTTACGGTTAAGTGAAATTCGAATGCATCACGTACAACCTGATACATCACCTAAAGTGATGTGTCCACCGATATTGTGATAATCTGAATTTCTCATGCAAAAATACTAAGATATTATATATTATATTGATCTCAGTACTAAAAGGATTACAATTATGGAATATAAAAAGACAAAATGAAAGTTGCAAAAAAATAACTTGAGAACTAAGATAGATGATCAGAAGGAGATGAGAGACAAATTCACGACAGGATTCTTGTGGTTCCGGAGGATCCAACTAAGAGCCAAAGCTACACATAATAAGCATGCCCTTCTTTCTAACACACAATCCTTTTTTAACCAGTTGCTAAGTGGATCTGGATTCCACACGAAACTTTTCAACATTTTACTTGGCCCAATAATTCCAACTAAATTAGTCTCCTTCACCAATTCTAGCCCGCAGGTCCTTACGAATCCAACTCGGTTCACAACAAATATATTGTGCAAAGTAATATATTCGATCGATACATCGCGTCAAAAAATGTGAGAGAGTAGAGATATTTTTATAATTTTTTTTTAAATAATAGAGAATTTTAGAAAATATGGCAATATAAGTTATATATTTAAATAAATTTTCCTATAAAATTAGGAAAACTACGCAAAATTGGATCCATTGTAGTTCTCAACCGGACTTCAGCGAGTAGTTGCTTAATTTATTCATTTTTTTAAAAGTATATCCAATAATTTGGATCTAAAAAATTAAAATACAAAACTATATACAAGAAAGAAGTACTTATTAAATTATTTGACATTTAAGTAGCCACTAATATAACAAGAAAATCTATTATTAAATTATTTCAAAAATCTATCCTCAAATTACTCAACCACAAATACTAATTATCTCATTATTTACTACTTTTTAATCCTAAAGAGTAACTCATAAGCAAAATTGGGCCACTTAGAACTAGGCCAACAATGAAAAACATTGAACTTGAATTGATAGGGGCCGCGCGAACGCAGGCCCCCTCTACCACAAATTATGACATAGGCTCGACCACTTGGGCCGACCTTAGGCGAGCACCCCTCCAAAGTGCAATGGAAGTCACCAACCTAGGCCATGGATCTTCATGATCGTCCATTGACCCCATCCAGGTAAGTATGTTTCTTCATCCTACTTGGTCCATTTTTATACTCACCCTACTGCTTTATCCATTTTCTTCACTTGGCAATGTGGGACAAATTTAAGTTCTTATAGACTCTTCTCTGACCAATGCCCATAGTAATGAATTGTACTATGAATTATGCTAAGAGTTGCCAGAATCTATTAATAATGAATTAAAAATAAGATAAGTGTTATTAAACAAATCAATAATATATGCTTGAGTTTTAATAAATCAAAGCAGTAGGAGTTAAACTTTCTTTGTGTCACATAATCTACAGTAGCCCCAATCTTCTTTTCGAGGCATTTAGGAGCATTTAAGGGGCTATGCAATAGGAATTAGACGATTCTTTTCGTTTTTTGTGTGTTAGTTCACAGATTTTTTAGATGTTAGGGCTTCACATTGATTTTTTTCAAGAAAATTTTATGGAACCGTCCGTAATAGACTGGAAAATAATTCCAATAGTTCCAACCTGCTTTTTAAAGTATTTAGGAGCATTTTAGGGACCACACAATAGAAATTAAGCAAGTTTCTCCATTTTTCGTGGGTGTTAGCCCGTGTATTTTTTAGTTGCTGGAGCTCTGGGTCGATCTCATAGTAACGGGTTGGGGAATAATTTCAGTTGCCCCGACCTACTTTTTTAAGGTATTTAGTAGCATTTTAGGGGTCTCGCATTACAATTTTCTTTAGTAGCATTTAGTGTTAGGGCTTCGGA
>DF358814.1:0-26866 GCA_000787875.1 Solanum virginianum | reverse complement strand
AGATTGGTAGGGTAGAGGATTGGAAATTCTCAGGTTAATGATTTCGATTTTTAATCCAAATTGGTAGGATAGAGGACTGGAAATTCTCGTTCCAATCTAATTTAGGTTGAAAATCGTTGGGATAGCTCTGTTGGTAGAGCAGAGGACTGAAAATCCTCGTGTCACCAGTTCAAATCCGATTCCTGGCACATGATTAATTTGTATGGGTCTCTCTTCCTTAGAATTAATTGATACGAATCAACATACATATTAGCTTAATAATTATACAACTTGATGATTATGATAATTTATTTATTTGTTATAGCGTAAATATGAATGTCTTATTTGATTGTACAAGTACAATTACAAAGTTATATTAAATTTTTAAAACAAAAGTTAATTATATAAAAATTAAAATTTATAATGGTCAAATAATGATATTTATAAATAATATTAAATTAAATATTTAAGATATATATTGCCTTTTGAAAATATATTAATTAGTAAACATATTGTCTTTTGAAAATTAGTAATCATTAAAATTATGTTTGAAACGTTAAACTACTCCTTTTATATTTATAAGTCTTTTTTTCACATTAAATTTTAATCAATTAATTATTTAACTTCTAACTATTCAACTCCAAATTTACACTTTATGTATTCATAAACTCTCTCTCTCTCTCTCTCTCTCTCTCTCTCTCTCTCTCTCTCTATATATATATATATATATATATATATATGTAATTGAATCGATTTTCTCATTCTTGTCACAATAGATTAAACCAGTGTATCAAACTAATAATATTTATTTTATTTTGTTTACATGAATTATTTTAGCAAGTACTATTTATATATAATTTTAAGATTAATACAATACATATGTACAAAGTACGTACACTAAACTAAATCCTTAGTAATGTTGTTTAATTTTTTGCATTTCATTAGAATATTCTACTTTAGACAAAATTATCATTTACTATTCCTCAAATAATTATCGTCTGAATATTATTCTAATATTTAGGACTTTAAAATTAATTAATGCTATAACTAGTAAATTTTTATCTATTTGTAAGACGTAAAAACTCCTAATATTCATATTTTAAAATTGATAAAAATTTAATTTATTAAATCTTACCTTATTTAAATTATATAAAGAGTCCTATTAAGGAGGAAAACTACCAACAGTGTGGCCTTACTTTGAATTGTTTTTGACATATTGTTTAAAATGTAGGAGTCTTTTTATATTATTGATTAAATTTTTTCCAATTAATTATTTAAGTATTTTAAGTAAAAACTTCGATTACTTTTGTCTTTTCAACACCAAATTATCAATTTAGGTTTCTGCTTTAGGAACTAATAGACATTGCCATTGGATTAAAAAAAGGAAATTAAAATATGTTATAATTCAACAATCAATAAAACTTTAGAATTCAACAATGCAATAAAATTTAAAGACCTTCTTGAATTTTTAAAATTTTATGTTAAATTAAAATCACACAAATAAAATAAAATGAAGAATGTAAAATTTATAAAACTTGTAAAGCTATGTGATCATAAAAATAAAATAAGCTCACAAATTATAACATACACCTACAAAATCATCGATAATTGTCATCTTAAACATTAACATATCTATAAGTACAAATACTATATAAGTAATTTATTGACTTTTTTCATCTTTGCGAGTTGTTTCATAATATATTTAACTATTGCATTAAAATAATAATGTTTTTATATTTTTTTAATTTACACATAGTGTATCTATTTTATTGATAAATATTATTTATTTGCTTTTTTAATATATAATTTTTTTTGTTAACGTAATTCGCACGTGCAAAACACATATGCTTAACTAGTTAAATTAAAGTTAGAAAGTTTGTTTATACATTTGGCCCATTTTTGTTAAGTATGTGTTTTTGGCCCATATTTATTTACTTTTTTAACATATAATTTTTTGTTAATGTAGTTCACACGTGCAAAACACGTATGTTAAACTAGTTAAGTTATGCATCAGGAGAAAAATGATCACTGTTCTATTAAATAAAACTCATATTAAGTTATGCACAAATCTACTTTATGTGTGATATCGAATGTGGAATAATTTTAAGTGAAACAAATTTTTTGCTATGATTGTTTCAAACATTTTAAAGTATGTTTAGTATAAAATATCATAATTATACAAAACTTTATGCAATTTATTCCTACTTTCAATTTCTCCTTTAATAAATTTGATTTTAATATTTAATCTAAAAGTATTAAATTCGAATTTCAAAAATCGTTGATAGTACATTCTTTCCACCTAAAAAAGGTGTCCACGTTCTTTGCCATTTTAGTGGTATTTGAGTACAATTTGAACAAGTAACTAAATATAATTCAAGCTGTTCATGATTATGATTAAGAAATCAAAGTAAATTGTAATTCAAAATTAAATTGATTCAAAAAATTGATATTTAATTTGATTTTTAAATTTTAAAAATTGATATTCTTTAATTTGGTTTTGATTTTACTAAAAAAAAAATTGTAAAAATAATCAAATCGAATTGAAAAATTATGAACTTTTTTTTATAAATCATAATAATACTTAACAACTTAAAAAAATTCTAAAAATCATATTAAAATTCATTGACCCTATAAATTTTATATTTTAACTCTCTAAATTATATCTATGTCACATAAATTGAAATTAAAAAAATAATATTTACGTGCTAACACAAACACATATATTTAATACTCCCTTCGTTTAAAAAAAATAGTCTAATTTGACTTGGCATGGAGTTTAAGAAAAGGAAGAGAATTTTCAATCTCATGATTGTTAATTGGAATTATGTTAAATGTACCAAAATATCTCGTGATTTTAAATGTAACAATAATAACATACCCAGTGAAATCCCATAAGTGAGGTATGAGAGGATAGAATGTATGCAGACCTTACCACTACCTCATAGAAATAGAGATGCTGTTTCCTAGAAACCCTGTAATTTTAAATGTGCCACATGAAAAGTTAAAACTAAAATTTTGATTAAAAAAGAGGATGAATCATTCTTTTAAAACAAACCAAAAAAAATATTTTTTTTAAAACGAAGAAACTATATATGCATTTATGTATGTGTATGTGTTATTTTCAATATTACTAGTAATATTTATATATTTATATATTACAATTCATCATTCGATCTATCCGAGGAGACAAATGTTAGTGGCTATAATTGGTGATGGAATTGGGATATTTTTTTTTTGAAAGGCAAAATAAGGTAAAAAAAAAATAAGACAAAGACAAAAGAAGATAATTATTGGTGATGTATAAAAAAAAATTAATTTTCTCGAATGAAAAACAGAAAAAAAGTACTAAATTGTACTTGCAATTCAAAAGTATCGAATGAATATTTTTAATAAAAATTAATAATTAAATTATTTTTTTGATATAATAAATATTTTTATTTGATTTTTCCCATAAAAAAATTGGTAACATACCAAAAAAGAATGGTTATGTTATCAATCTCTTATGAATTTTCTCATGAAGAAAGGTCAAGCCTTTTAATTTTTTCCTTGAAAAGTCTTACTCTTATTTTACACAAATTTTTTTATAAGAAATAATTTAAATTATTTTATATTTATTATTAAATATTATTTCAGAAGATTTGTAATAATTAAAGGATAACATAGTAAAATTATCGGTATTTAATTTATTACTTCTTTATCTTAATTTACTCTGTGATTTAAATTAGTTCTTGATTGTTTATATAATAATTAAATTTATTTTCGATTATAATAAAATAATATTTCTTTTGAGAAGGATTAGAAAATGTAAACTATCACATTAGAAAATGTAAACTATCACATCATTATTAATATAAATAATTGTTTTTCTAGAGTGTGGTACGTCATATAAAAAAATATAATTTTAAAATTTTTTTTACTCAATATTTAAAATTTATATGAAAATCTTATTTAAATTTTGATCGTGCATCACAAAATTCATTACGAATAATATTTTAATATAAATTTTTTCCTACCTAAAATTCAAACATCAAATAATTTCCCCACTACTAATATAAATTAATTTTTTTCAATTTTTTAAGATATTCCTTAGCCCGATATGTTAAGAATTAACTTTTTATGAATCTAAGCTCCATTTAAAAATTTATCACTGATCAATTAATTATTGCATATATAAGGCGAGGATCGAACTCGTGACCTAATATAAATTTTAAGCTAGTAGTTAAAATTATATTAACACTCAACTCTTTTTCAGTCTTTCAGTCTGCAACTTTACGTGCAATCCCCCTGCCCCTCCCCCCTCCCCTACCCCTACTCCTTTTTATTTTTCTTGAGTGGGCCATGGATCGACAAACTGGACGGCATGACTCGACGGCGGCGACGGCGCAGTCGGATGCAGCCGTTCTAGTGGCGGTGCATGACGGCGACATCATTAACAATGACCAGAAGGTTCAGTGGTTCACCGCATTATTCACGCGCTCTGTATCTCTCTTATGTGCTGTTGCATTCCATTTGTATACATAGAGGCGAGCTAGTAAAAGCTCAAGAGTTCTTCTTTTAAGCGTAAAATTATTTTGTTTGTATATGATTAAAATTATTTTTTATGTGTACATAATAGATACGGAATCCTTTTCGATTTCTTTATATGTGTAGTTTTTAGTTATTCAGATTTTGAACTTAGTGAAAATTTTGATTTCATACACATGCTTTAAGTTTTTAGTTTAAGGAATTAAAGAAGTTTGAATTGTGAAGATACGTAGAATGTATCAAAATGTAGTCTTATGATTTTAGATATGAAAAATTGAAATTAAAGTATCCAAAGAGGCATTCTCTTCAAATGAATAAAAAAGGAAATTAAGACAAGAAATTGATGGATGGTGCATCAATAGATCAAATGAGAAAGATTCATATAAACAGGCACTAAATTTGAAATGAGGTGAAGTTGTTGGTGGTGATGGTATTTCCTTAATCCAATTCCTTCATTATATATAGCTAGCTGTGTCTTTCATTATATATAGCTATATCTTTCAATTGAGGTGAAGTTGTTGATAATGAAGTTGTTGTTGATGATGATGATGATGATGATGATGATTGATTCTACAAACATTTTTGCATTCAAATTCAAGTTGTCTCTAGTAGGATATACTTTGATATTTATTTCACTCGGTTTCTTTCTTGGAAACTATATTTAGGACACTAACCGATGGGGAACATTGGTACTTGCATACAAGACCTTAGGAGTTGTTTTTGGGGGTCTTGTGACATCTCCACTCTATGTATATCCATCAATGCCATTGAAGTCTCCAACTGAGGATGATTATTTGGGGATCTACAGCATAATGTTTTGGACTCTCAGCTTAATTGGTGTTGTCAAATATGCTACTATAGCTCTCAAAGCTGATGATCAGGGTGAAGGTATTGCTGATCTCTCTCTCTCTTTGTACCCTGCTACTTATGACTGAGGCACTATTAAAAAATCAGCATTTTTTCACTGAAAAATGTTAAGTGGCTATTCTCACTGGTATTAGATTGAATTGGTGCAAAAAGAAAAAGATAGTAATTGTTTCATATGGAAAAATTAGGAAACTTCTCACTATTTCAGTGAGAATCTATTTTATAACATGCATTTCCCAGTGGAGTTGGTTCGGTGAGAAGTGAGTGGGAAAATCATATTCTATAGCACAGTTTTCCTACTCATATGCTGATGGGAAAAACCTTTGTTTCAGTGAGGTGACTTGGGTTTTAAGAAACTGTCCTTTTTGTGTCCATATTAAAAGGTTAATCTTTTGGAGAATGTTGAAGGTGTTAATGAAGGATGTTTATAATATTAACACCACTATTAGTGTTCTTTATTTTTTGGTCGAAATTCCTTTTGAAAGACATTTCAGTTTAGATGTGAAGATTATAAATTTTTTAGTTCTAGAACATGGTCTTTTGTAGGTGGAACGTTTGCTCTTTATTCATTACTCTGCAGGAATATAAATATTGGGATTCTTTCTTCCAAGAGTGCCAGTTTGAGTTCAAGCCATTCCAATGTTAACCAATCAAAAAAGCCAAGTAGATTGGGAAAATTTTGTGAGAGGAGTTTGCTTGCCAGAAGGGTACTGCTTTTCATTGCAATGTTGGGTATGTGCATGCTAATTGGTGATGGCATACTTACACCAGCCATCTCAGGTATTTTAGCTTGTCTTGGGCCCTTTAGTTTGCTTTCGATCCTTTTGAGTGCTCATCATCTTTCCTCTTTAATAAGTCGTCCCTTCCTTCTGTTAGTGTTGTCGGCAATGGATGGCTTAAGAGCACGCTTTCCCTCAGTTGGTAAATGTAAGTACTGTACATATTATTCATTGTACGGAGATTCCTTTAAGATTTTGAGGGTAATTGGGAAGTGGTAGAGGAACAATTTTGATCGTGTAATTTCTTGGGTTTAAAGGTATTGTGCTTGTTAAAAGGCGACCTTTCAAAGATTTACATACTGATGCTACTTGAATCCTGATTCTGCAAACTAATTGAAATGTCTTGGATCCTTATTCTAGTAATTGTTTGAAGTAATTAAGTGATGATAGAACACTTTAAGGACAACCAGTCAGACTAACAAAAAGGAGATGCAGAGCAGTTTCTGAAAGTTGCAAGTCCTCTTTAAACACTAGGTCATGCGTGAAACATGCTTGTCGTTCCCTTTATCTAAACAGTTCTCTCTCTCTCTCTCTCTCTCTATATATATATATATATAGATATATATATTCACCATTTCTCTGTTTGCTACTTGCAGCATTGGTTGAAGCTCTCTCAGCAATCGTTCTCATTGTTCTATTCCTCCTGCAGAAATTTGGTACTTCACGAGTGAGTTTCCTGTTCTCTCCTATCATGGGTGCATGGACTCTTACCACTCCTCTGGTTGGGATATACAGTATCATCAAACATTATCCGAGCATATTCAAGGCAATATCACCTCATTACGTAGTCCTCTTCTTCTTACGAAATGGAAAACAAGGATGGATATATCTTGGTGGAACTGTCCTCTGCATTACAGGTAAGCCTCATTGTTGGTGTGGTCTGCAATAGTTTATTCATTTTAATTAAAATATAAATCCATTTCCTCATGTTTGGTCTGCTTGTTTGGAAATTTACATGCTTCCTCTAGTATGAATATTGAAATATTAGTTTCTTATGATAGGTAGACACTATAAAATTGGGAAATTTTTTGCTTCATTGATAACTAGGTTATGTGCTAAGTGTGACATATGGCATAAGCGAAGGTGAGCCTCGATCCTATCATGTGGTAGCTGCATTTTGACCCAGAGGGGTCACTGTTAGGGTCTTAAAATATCTGCATTTTAAACCCTCAGGTGTTGGCTTGGTGGTAATAGACTTGAGCCTTGGGGTTTGCTCCCTTTCAAGGTCTCAAGATCGAAACCCACCGGGTACAAACAATTTCTGAGGGCCATCGGACTGGGTAAAACCTGAATTAACCGTGGTGCACTTGCGGGAAACTCCTTGCCGAGGGCCTGTGCACCCCCGGAATTAGTCGGGGCTCTAAGAGATTCGGACACCCGGTGCAAATCAAAATAAAATATCTGCATTTTAAAAACCAGGAGTCTTGCTTTCTTGCATTATTCCCTATTCACTTTTTGGTTTATTTGCAACCTTGAACTAGTTCCGCAATATTAGTTACTCGCTTAAACTTAGAGAGTAACCTAAGATTCCCCTTTTACTTGTCCAAAGTGTATCTGTACCTTCCTACAGGGTGACGTAATAGATATGACCAGTTGAGAAAAAGGAGGGGGAAATTCATGCACTGTCACGTCTTTTACCTTTAATTTTATTCTCTCCTTTTTCCTTCTTAAGATTTTTTGTCCTTTCTTTTAAGTAGAAAGTTGGAAATTTTTACTTTCTTTTTTTCATTTTACTTTGCAATTATGTTTGAGGAAAACTTGGACTAATTATCATGTGTGCAATGGCTATCTGTGGCGGGAAAAACTCAAACCCCCCGGTCTGGCTCATTTCAGATCCAGAGAAACTCGAATGGAGATGAGTGGAGCTGGAAAGTATTGTAAGTAGATACAAACTACAAAGAGTCATTTGGCTTTCTTTCTTGGTTGACTGCTGTGTCATTGATTGGTGTGGGTCGGAGACACAAAATGTGGAGGATTTTCTAGATTAGTAAGCTCTGAGAGTTCCAACGTCTATCATGGTATTTTTCTCGCCAAGTCGTCAGATTCCTTACTCTTCTATTAGTTTTGTGTAGTGGGGGTTTCAGGGCTAGAGAAAAAGGCAGGATGGAAGGGGTTAGGGGGTGGTGAGTACCTTTCACCGAAAAATATTGGTTTTCTAGAGTTGTGGCCAAATTCTGGTAGTAGACATGGAGCCTTTCGGTATCTTTTCCTATTTACTCTTCAAATCGTTCTGTGGTTTTGGCTCCTCTAATCATCTTTGTTCTTCATTATTCTCTTTCTTTCTTTCTTCAACAAGGTACCAACTTATGTAGAAGCAAACTGAAGATGGGATTCTTTAAAAGCTAAAAGGGAAATCTCATAAAATGGTAAAAGATTTGAATTTGTATCCTTCCAAAAGAAGATTATTAGGTAGAATCAAGATAAATGAAATAGGAAATTGTGTGGGAGCGGAAACTCTAAACAAAAATGAAAAATTAAAATCATATCCAGGAAATTGAGATGCCTTCATAAATTCACAGAAGTGAATTATTAACACAATGCATCAGTCAAAAAGAAAAGAATGGAACATGTTTACTAGCTACCAATTGGATCACTGAAAAATGGCTGCTGCAAAATGTTATTTTTAGCTTTACGCGCCTAAGGAAAGTGAGAACAATTTCTATGCCATGTGTCCTACCAAGGTGGTATTAGGTAATACAACATATTCAGTGTGTTCCCACGCTTTGTGTTTGGGGAGGATAGAGCGTACGCACCTCCACCCCTACCTTGTGAGGTAGATAGGAAGATGGTATTAGATATCATTTGAACAAAATGTATGTGCGCGTGCGCCAAGTTGCTCAGAAAATTTTATGTGTGTAACCGACTTCTTGGACAAGTTCCGGGAGAAAACTATGTCTTTTCCCTTTATTTGTTTTCAACATGTTTCCCGCATCTTGGGAAGGCTACAAAGGTGTTTGAATGTAGGCAAGAGTAAGTAACATATCCTCTTTTTTACAGTACACCGTATCATATTTTTCAGGTTCTGAAGCAATGTTTGCTGATCTTGGTCATTTCAACAGGAGTTCAATTCGGGTAAAATACTTGCTATGTCTTGGAATTTCTCCTAGTCTCTTCTTCTTGCTTGTTTAAAATGATTTACTTATCCTTGTTTTCTGGCAGATAGCTTTTCTCTTTACTATATATCCATCATTAGTTCTGACATATGCGGGACAGACGGCATATCTAATTAGAAATCCTGATGACCATTTTGATGGATTTTACAAGTTTATACCATCTGCTGTGTACTGGCCAATTTTTGTTATAGCCACATTAGCTGCAATAGTAGCAAGTCAGTCGCTGATTTCAGCTACCTTTTCTGTTATTAAGCAATCAGTTGTGTTGGATTATTTTCCTCGGGTGAAGGTTGTTCACACATCGTCCAGCAAAGAAGGCGAGGTTTACTCACCAGAAGTTAATTACATCCTCATGATTCTGTGTGTTGCAGTCATACTAATTTTCGGAGATGGACAAGACATTGGAAACGCTTTCGGTGAGATTCTCTAAATCCTTTGCTTTTAATCTTCCATTCTTAGGGACTATCTTAACTGATCAATCCCTTTATAGAAGTTATCTTTACTGAACTCCTCTTCGTAGAAGGATGATTGTTACTGTGGCCTGACATCAATTAGTGGCATTTTCTTGGCCTGATTTACTGCTGCTTGTTGATGACTTGTTTATTTGAAGGAGTAACTGGTGTAAATGAACTGAACTAAACGTATTGTGGACCTGCATTTTCTCATAGGATTTGGTTCATTGTTTTCAGATATTGTCTTGTCTTGTTTATGTAGGCTGAAAAAGTATAGGAAAGAGGTAAGCCGAAAAAATATTGGGGAGAGGTGATTAGACATGACAAGATACAACTCTAGGGTTACCAGGGATATGACCTAAGATAGGAGGGTGTGGAGGTCGCATATTGCGGCAGAAGTTTGGAGGGTGTGGAGTATTGTCTTGCTTTTCGAGGGGGTTTAGCACTATTCTTATAGTGTTTTGGTTTTGATTTTATCATTATCTATTGTTTTTTGTGTTTAGGTTATTGCACGATCTTGTGGTTGTTTATGTTTCCTTATTATTTGCTTTGTTTTCTTCAACCGCTGTCTTCCCCTTTTCATATCTATTTTGATATGTTGTCGAGCCAAGAGTCCTTCAGAAACAACCTCTTTACTTGTGTTCCACGAGGTAAGGGATATGGTTTGCGTAGACTCTACCTTCCCCAAACCCCACTTGTGGGATTTCATTGAGTATGTTGTTGTTGTCGTCTTGTCTTATTTGGCACTGTCCAAACAGAAATTTCACGAGTAGTGATAATGGCGTATATGTGGTGCAAATCACGTTCAACTAAATTGTCTTGTATTGTTTAGCATTGTTCAAATAAAATTGCGTATATGTGTGATCTTGTATGTTTATATTAAGGTGTAAATTGCATTTTCCCTTAGTTTGAGGCAGAGATCAGTCCTTTGGTTGGTGTTATTTCATACCCCAGCATAAAGATACACACTCATCCACGTGAAATATTCTTCTTCGTTGGAGCATTTTGATAGTAGTCTTGGCCATCATTTACTGCCAGGTTGAAATATTCATCTTCACAGGAGCATCTTGATACTAGTCGTGACCATCATTTGCTGCCAAAGGCATTAGGAAACTGGACTTTTCTCGAAGGAAAAGGGCCAAATATATCCCCGAACTTATTCAAAATGGGTCTGTTTTACCCTCTGCTACGTTTTTAGCTCAAAAATACCCATACTGTTATGCGTTTGGCTCAGAAATGGTCTCTAACTATCAAAATACCTCCAAAAAAAAAACCCTTCTTACTAATGTTTACTCCAAAACAAGGAAGAATGTCCAATATGGAATAATTGTGCTAAATGATATCTCATGATAGTCATGATTTACTATTCTTACTACCGTTCAACTCTTTCCATCGTTAGTGTGGTAAATATTGCATTAACTACTTAAAATGGATTCTCTAACAGGTGTTGTCGTTAGCATGGTTATGCTTATAACCACTATATTGTTGACACTGGTTATGATCATTATTTGGAGAACTCCACCAGCTCTAGTGGCACTCTACTTCGTTGTATTTTTTGTGATGGAAAGTGTATACGTTAGTGCAATCTTCACAAAAATTCCAGAAGGTGGTTGGATCCCTTTTGCCATCTCTTTCATCCTTGCTTTCATTATGTTCGGCTGGTTCTATGGAAGGCAGAGAAAACTCGAGTATGAATTGACACACAAGATAGACTTGGAGAGACTAAAAACACTGCTAATGGATCCAGGTCTTCAGAGAGTTCCCGGACTCTGCTTCTTCTACACAAATATCCAAGATGGTTTAACCCCGCTTTTAGGTCATTACACAAAGAACATGAGATCTCTTCACAAAGTTACTGTATTTACAACTCTTCGGTACTTGCTGGTTCCTAAAGTAGCACCAGGTGAAAGGATCGTTGTTAGTAAACTAGGTCTCGGAGGGGTTTATAGATGTGTGATTCGGTATGGTTACGCAGATAAGCTTAGTCTTGAAGAGGATGATTTGGTTAATCAAGTTATCCAGAGTTTACGCCATCATATGCTCCACTGTTCCAACCATAACTCAACAGAGGAATCAGACGAAATTTCCGAGTTGGAAGAGGCAATGCTTGCTGGAGTGGTCCATATTCGTGGAAAGACGAGGTTTTATATTGGTAAGCACTGTGGATGGTTTGATCGAACAATGCTTGCTTTCTATGAAGTCTTGCACAGCAATTGCAGATCTGCATTGCCTGCTATGGGTGTACCATTACCTCAACGTATCGAAGTCGGAATGCTTTATGAGGCTTGACATGTTCTTACTGGTTTAACTACAAGGCACTGAAAGAATTCCAAGAAGATTGATCACATCAATAACAGGTAAGATCAATATTGATCTAACCTAGTTTATATAGCTTTTCATTTTTTCAAAAGTGAAGATGTATATTTTAGTGGGAAAAAGCTATGAAGGGTCAATACAGAAGTTGGAAATATTGTTTAGCGGGAACTCTTTTCAAATCTATTTTTGATATGCTTCACCTGAGCCGACAGTTCATTGTAAATAGCATCTCTACTTTCGAAAGACTGCACGATTGCGTATACACCATCACCATCCTCGCTTTTGTGACAAATATCTATTGTTAATGTTTCTCTTAACAAAACAAAATGCTAAGAAGAGCCACATATAAATTAAAATTCTTAAAGAACTTTTTCACCATTCTTATAGCTTGTTCGATCAAGGTTTTGGATGGTCAAAATTATTTATTTTTAAAAATTGAGGTGTTCGGATAATTTTTGAGAGAAAAGAAATATTTCTAGCGAGAAGGAAAAATTATTTTTCAAAAGCTTAAAAAAATAATTTTTCCTCGATATTACAACAACAATAATATATCCTGTGGAATTTTACAAGTGGGGTCTGGGGAGGGTAGAATGTACGCAGATTTTATCACTACCTCCTAGAAGTAAAGAGGTTGTTTCCTACAAATGGGGTTTGGAGAGGGTAGAATGTATGCAGATCTTACCACTACCTCTTAGAAGTAAAAAGATTGTTTTCTGGGAATTCTCGTCTCAAAAACTCAGAAGCAGAATAAACTAGATATGATAAAAAAAAAGGAAAGGGAATGGAAGGGGAAGGGGAACAGAAAGATCGACTAATAACGAGAAACACATAACAGGATGTAAATACGATAAAATTAACACATAAGGCAGATAATGACAACATATGATATAAAACACGATTACTCTCGCTACCTTACTATACCCCAGGCAAGACAACCCACCTAACTCTACCAATTAATTAGCGTGCTACTCTGATTCGTGACTCCACTCTTTTCTATCTAAAGTCATGTCCTCGGTGAGATCAAGTTTTGCCATATTTTGTCTGATCACTTTTTTTTAATACTTCGTTGGCCTACCTCTACCCCTCTGTGTAACTTCCACAACCAATCTCTAGCACCTCCTAACAGGAACATCAGTACTCCTTATCTGCACAACTTTTCCTTGATTTACCCCCCCCCCCCCCCTTTTTTTTTGAAAAACGCTTTATTTCCAAACATTTTAAAAAAGTTTGACCAAATAATAATTGTTGTCAAAAGTATTTTTGAAATTTATCAGTCAAATAAGTTGCTTTTAACTAAAAATACTTTTTTGGAAAATATTTTAAAAGTATTTTTAGGGAGGTGGTTTTTTCCCTTTTTGGTAAATTGACTAAATTCGTATTTTTTGAATTAGATACATATTATAATAGCAATTCTATTCTTTTATAACCCTCCTCCCCCAACCATATGTGACGTATTTGTAATTAAGTGTTTAAAAAACAAATTAAATTATTAGTGTAGATTTTTCCTAATTTAAGAGGAATTGGATTTAGTTTAAAATACGAGGAGTTTATTCGAAACTTAATATTACAAGAAAATTTGGTGTAATTAAAATGCAAAAAAAAAATCATCTTGATTTTGACTAATAATATTGCCACATAGTTTACAAGCACCAACAACTTGGTCACATTGAATAAATCATTTTCATAGAAATATTTTAATTTTTTTAGTTGACATATATAAATTGAACGACAATAACATACTCAGTGTAATTTACAAATGAAGTTTGGAGGATAAGTAAGAATGTAAACAATATAACTTTTTAATAAAAAAATATGGTATAAAGTTAGAATAATAAAATCGCAAAAATTTGTAAAGTTGTTATAATGATATATTAAACTAGTGTTACACATATTTTGATAAATTAATATGATGATATTGAAATAGTGTTTGACTTGTTGTAATGCTTGAACATTGAAGAAGACACCAAAATGCTAACTTGATCTTTTTATAAATAGACAATCTTATAACTTTACATAATACAGAAAGTTTGAATAAAAATGAGTCCGACAGATGCAACGGATCCTGCGATTAATTAGTGCATCTGAGATAGAGTCAATTAAGCTGGCGTTCTACCGGTTGCACGACGTAGCAGCCAATTGGTATGAGTCGTGGATGCTGTCCAGAGGTGAGGGTGCCCCTCCAGCCATTTGGGGCGAGTTTACTAAGGCTTTTCTGGCCCATTTTTTGCCTCCGGAGGAGAGGCGAGCTAGAATAGACAGATTCCTGCTGTTAAAGCAGCAGGGCAGGCCAATCAGGAAGTACAATTTGAAGTTCGATTGCTGCGCAGGTGCACTTGCGCCTTGCCCAAATTTATCCATAAATCCCTTTTTAACAATTTCTTTGGGGGTAATTAATTAGATTTTGCAAAGATGAGTAAAGAGAGAATTGAGAATATATGAATATTTCTATTTCTTTTTATTTTTTCCTTTTCAAATTTCGACTTTCTTTTTTTTGAGAAATAAAATAATATGACTTAATTTATATTTTAATACAAAAAAATATTATTGAAATTTAATGACAATGTATACTAAGAAAACTTACATTAATTATTTTTAACAGGAAAAATAATTATTGGAATCTATTTCTGTGAAGGTTTTCTAAATAACACAAGTAAAAAAAAGAGTTTATCCCTACATCTATTTTTATTTATTTATTTTAAATTATAGACATTTTAAAAAAATAATTAATATAAAAATTTTATCATAATATTTAAATTAATTAATATATAATCTTAAAATTTTAAAATACTTTTATAAATAAATAACTAACGTTAGAGATAAAATATTTTTTTTATTAGTATCAAAGCAATAAAGTAATGTTTTGCAGTGAATTTTACATATATCCACCCGTTACACATGATTTAATACTATAAAAACATATTCAGTTTGTGTGATTTCATTAAATGGACTATGAAAAAAATAAAGTGTACGAAAACTTTATCCAATATGATTGCTTTTGCATAAATTAATTTTTTTATAACAAAGAAACTCGCAATATGGTAAAATTAGAATTAAGCTCGTTAAACTGTAATGGAGAAAAAGACAAAAAAAACATTCAAAGTAGTGAAATGGGAACAATATTTGCATGGGACTCATGTGCAAAATACGAGTTTAAAACTAGTAAGAATAATAATGTGGTTCATGATAATCATCAGAATATAGAAAGAATACTAAAATTATCTAAAAACTATTCCATTTCTGCTTTTGAATTTAATTGTACATTGTTTTTTTAAGCAATTAACAAAACATGGGAACCAAAAAAATAAAATAATTGATGTCTCAAGAAATCTACTTTAATAATCTTATAGTTAGGGGTGGGTGTTCGGTTCTTCGGTTCAGCGTTGTTAAAGTTTGATTTGATTTTTTGATGTTCTATTTTTTAAAAATGAACACCATACTCCACCAAACTAGATCGGTTTGGTTCGATTCAATTTTTTCAACTTCTGTTTCGATGTTTTTAAAATGATTTTTCGATGCTATGTAAAAATAAAATAAAAACAATTTCATCTGTATTTAAAAGTATGTAACAAATTAGTCCAATATTTTAATATTACATACTTTATAGATAGTTGTAAATTTATAGCATCACCGTCTATAAACAAAATTAAACAAAATCAACTTACTTAATACAGAGGTTAAATTAGAACATTATTAAGTGCAGAAAACTTACTACCCGATGGGAGCTACAAATAATTTTTTAAAACTATGCAACTGCTAAACACAACAATCAAGAATACAACAAAATCACACCATCCAAATGACTTTCTTTCATAATGACTAAAGCTTTTTCCAGTGTTAAAATTGGGTTGGACTTGAGTTAATAGTTAAAAATAAAAATTTAAAAGTATTAAGTTATTAATATAATAAAACTTCAGTTTTTCGGTGCACCTTAGTTTCGAGACCCTTACACCATGAACCGAACTATAGAACCAAAGTTTACAAAAAAAAGAACCGAAATAAAATCGAAAAACCGACACCAAAAAATCAAATTAATTCGATTCGGTTCAATTTTTTGCCCACCCCTGCTTATAGTCACACTGACCATATATGAATAGAGTTCAAGAAGGTTACAATCCTCTTTTTCTTTTCATTTAAGGAATGTCAATTATTTTTATACTAAAATTGGAATTATTTTCTCAAAGTAGTATATCCTAAACTATCAGATATTCACTTTTCCTAGCGTATAAATAATCAAAGCCCTCGATTTCTATGCATAAACATTATATTCATAAGTTTTACCACCACCATAAAAAATGGCTAGGCAACCTAGACGTATTCTAGCACCACCAGCAACAAGGAGAGTCCACCAAGATCACCGTAGCCATGATCTCCTTCTCCTCCGAAACGACCTTGATAGGTTGTTTCGAGGTCTCGCTGAGGATCGTGAATTGATGGATACGAATCTACGTCGAATCACCCGTTTTTTACGAGTGATACTTGAGAGGCTCAACATCGAGCATGACGACCTTGTTACTCCCCCACCATCCCCATAGTATTTTTATGAGTGTTATTTCATCGCTTTTATTTGTGATAGTGATTATGAGTAGCTTCTTTTTTGTTCCCTCTTTTTGTTGTTGTTGGGGGAAAAATATATGCAAGATCCCTATCTATATGTTAAATTTTCATTTCTATAAATTTGTTTTTCTATTTTATTTGTGCACTATTTGAATTAGCTTTCCAACGCATCAAATCCACCAATTTAGACTGTCGAAATGCTCTGAGAAAGCTTAGAATCTGTCAAAAAGGGTGACCCAAGGTCCCTATTCGGTGGACCACCGAATGGTTCAGCGATGAGGCCTTTAGACTGTCGTTTGGCCGTGAAACTCATCAAAATGTCATTTTATTTTTCAATTTTGATGATTATTTAACTTTCCTAAAAGGTTTATTTTGACTTTTTATATTAATTAACTTTCCTAAACCTATCATATAACCTAATAACTTTTCATTAACTCATAAACCCCTGAAAACATTAGATTTCTACGTTCAAAGTTCTCCCAAAGAAGATGCTAGAGTTCTTCATCTTCAAGTGCAAACTAAAGATTTCTTCAAGAGATTTTTCTCCTCCATGTTTGTAAGGCTGTCTAAAACATGAAAAGATTTCTTTCATGTGCTCCATAACCCGATTAATTTAACAGTGAAGATTTAGCATCCATGAATGCTTTCTTGAGATTTCTCCTAAATTCTTAGAATATTCTCACATGCTATTATGTAATTGAAAGTTCTCATGAGTTAACTTCTTGAAGACATGAATTTCATCGATTACCACACAAACTTTGGCTATATTGTCTCTTAAAATTGGTAATAGAAAGATTGTGAAAATATTAAGTCTCCACACATATTTTTTGAAGGTTTTCTTGTAAACTATATATTCTACGAATTTTTACACTCATGATGATCATCATGAACTTGATTTATTGAAGAAATATTTTTACATAAGTTTTTTTTTTTCATAAATCCTAGATATTATTTAATAAAGGATTGTATGAATGAACCCAGAGATTTGAGTCTAGAGCTTTGACAGTATGATTGTGATCGAGTATGATGATTATGTTGATAGAACTTGATGGTCCCAAGAGTCTTCAAAATTGAGCTCAAATGATTGATCTAAATTAATAGTCCTCTTAATGATTGTCTAAACCACTCTTGAAAGATGTGATTGAAAACTAATTGGATGGTTGATAGGCCGAAATGTCTGATCATGATAGATTGATAAGAGTCCTTATGAGACTTATTGATTGGATGAATTATTTTATGACCTATTAAGTCTTGGGAGGAGTATTGAGCACCGAATTGAGTCTTGGATATGATTGGTCTTTATCTAAACTGTATTTTTACTTGACTTATGACATTCTGATTGAGTTCCTTATCTTTCTGAGTTGAGTTGAGTTAAATCTTTTGAGTTGAATTGATGATTGAGTTTAGTATCTATGATTGTGTTATGTCCTTTTCAGCCTTTTTACATACTCATACATGTCACGTACTGACGCTCATTTGGACTACATCTCTCATGATGCAGAGACAGTTATTGGAGATCAGCAACAAACGCTTCATTAAGGATTTTTTCACATTCAGCTGATTGGTGAGTCCTTCCATATATTCGGAGGATACCCTACTTATCTTTCTTGCTTTGAGTTTAGCACTTTCATTTTTGATTTGAGGTAGCCATAAACCTTTCATTGACATCATCTAGATCCTTAGACATAGAGGCTTCGTAGACAATGATGGATTAGAGTTGGTATTTTCATTTTTAAGACTTATACTTTTAAGACTATTTTCAAAATGTTGAATTGATTTGAATTGTCAGTTTTAAACCCTTATTTTATTCAATCATTGATTGATGAGCCCACTAGAACATTCCTTGTACATAAATTGAGTCTTCCATTGTTGATTGAATGAATGTGATGAGGTCAAGTGGTATGCTTGAGAGCCAACAATATTTTCTGAGTGTCGGTCACGCCAAGAGTACCCTCCCGGAACATGACAATGAATTTGTATTATATGTTGGTTTAATTATTCCCAAAAAAATTCATGGCAAATGAAAAGTTAGTTTCAAGGTTTTATTTAGCACATTTGAACTAATTAAAGGTTAAATATGCTTGATCGAATAAAAAATATAAAAAATACAATATAACAATAACTCAGAGACTAAAATTGCTAATATATATGTATTTCCTCAAAAGTTAATGTCATCAAACGAATGACCTCCATCGGTACCATGATAACACTATTGAGTATTTATTCGATTCAAAATCCAACCAATCAAAATTATTCTTGAATTAATCTAACTAATAACTTTAAATTATATCTTGAAATTGAGTCCGAATTAAAATGTAACCCTTCATAAAATAAAAACAATTAGATCTCTGCATCTAATTGCAACACAAAATCCTGAGGTCTAAAGATAGAAGCCATAGTGAAAATTTTGTGCTGTGGAAGTTCACTTATTTTTTCCAAGTCTTGTTGAGTGAGTGACCAATCAAATATTTGAAGGTTTTCTTTCATTCTCTCCTTGTTGAAGCTTTTTACAACAAGGCTCACCCCTTGCTCATAAATCCACCTCAATGCTATCTGCACACGCAAAGATAGATTCAAAATTTAAATATTTTTTTTAATCGCAATAATGTTATTTGTAATTTCATACTATTATTTAGGTTTTATGCATCGATAGAAGAGAAGAATTTTTACATTTTATATCATGTCACTTAAAAGATAAATATAAGTGTCTACCTATAATTTATGGAATTTATATCCTTAAAAAATAAGATAAAGACAAATTACTATCTACAATAGGTCAAATTCATACTAGTATAACATCCCAAAAAAGTAAAAAACAAAACAAAATTGAGATCAAATGAAACTTCTTCCTCTGCTTTCTTGTATATTTTTTTACTAGGTGTCTGATAGTCGCGTTGAGCTTCAAATAATTTAGATTCATATTGTGCAAGGCTTATTGAATGAGAAAGCTTTCTAATAGGGATTTTTAATATGCAAAGCTCGAATAAAAACTTCTAATTAAGAGTGAAGGATCTTATCCATTCCATCACAATCTTTATTGATCAAAAAATGATTTAATCAACACAAGTTTTCTGTTCAAGTTTTACTATGCAAAAAGGATTATCTACATCCTTTATTATACCATTCATTCCATCATAACCCCTAACATTACAACATTGTAACAAAAATACTCCAACCCCATCAAATTCCTCCACCCTAGCTAACATCATTCCACGTGGCTTCACATTTCATTGAAGTGGACACTATGTGGCATGAGGGAGCGAGCTATATTCACCCAAGGGTGGTAAGATGAGCACCTTCGTCATAAAACTTTTTTGATATATAGGTTAAATATAGATATTTTGATATATATTAATTATTGAATATTAGGTATGCAAACTCCTCCCACATCGGTGGAAGAGAGGAGCATGAACCTATTTAAATAGGTTCAACCCAACTCATTAGTATGAGACCTTTTGAAAGGTGCCCAAAAATAAATCCGTGAGGGCTTGGCCCAAAGCGGACAATATCATAATATTGCGGGGTTGGGGTATGGGTACGCGCGGTCCCTACATTGAACACCTTTGATACAAAATCACCCATTCATGTTTTAAAAATATGAACATCCCTCGACTAGTAATTAAGATCGAGGGGGTTAGTGTTCTCTTTAAAAGGAACAAAGATATAAAAACAGACAAGAAAAAAGAACCAACAATAAGATGAAAACACAAACAAGAAATTACCTGAGCAGTGGTTTTTCCTTTGGATTTGGCAATTTCATTTAGAACATCACATTCCATAACTCTATTGTCACCCCAAATTGTATTATATGCACCCAAGGGAGAATAAGCAATTATGTGAATTCCCTTTGTTTTGCAAAATTCCCTTAGTTCTTTTTGTTGCCAAATAGGGTTCATCTCCACCTCAACAAAACAAAATTAGGCATCTATGAGATAAACATTGCATTGTCATATTTCTAATAAGAAAAATTACTGACATTTGAACAGAGGCAGATTCAAAATTTTAAGTCAGTCAATATAAAAGAGATATACTTTTAGATTGTAAAAACATTTCATTTGTATAAATTTGGAGTGGGAGGTAAGTGGTACGACCAAAGTCGTAGCCAAATATGTGGATCCACTCCTAAGGGTGGCAGGTTGAGAGGATGTTTAAATAAACTTATATACTGGTCAAATTAGCTTACACTCGTTTTTTAACTTATCTATGCATTTAGTAAACACCAAAACTACTTATAAATTAAAAGTCGTAAGTTGATCATCCCCAACTTATTAACTCTATTGGTTTGATAAGTAATTTACTATTTTATCCCTCTATCTTTTCTATTTCTCAAACTACTCTTTCCAAAATATGATTCTCAACTCCCTCTCCATTACATTTTTGTCATCCTTTTTTTCTCCTTGTACATATTCTTAAATTTATTCATTTATGGTAAATAATAACTTATAAACCATAATATCCATTTTAAAAGAAAAATTATTGAATTTTTTTATTAAATACATCATACGCGTATTATTCATTTCAATACTTCTGGCTCTCCAAATACATAACTGTTTATTTATAGAATTAATCGAAAAAAATTGACTTACTTGATTGATAGAAGGGGGAATTTTAGCAATGGAAAGGAGTTCCTCAAGTTTTTTGCAAGTGAAATTACTAACACCAATTCCCTTTGTGAGTCCAAGATTCTTGCATTCTTCCATGCCTTCCCACACACCCTTAATATCCAATGGGTGAATGGATTCTTTTGGAATTGGGTATTGTTCTACTTTTCCACTTATTCTCAAAGGTTGGTGAATTAGATACATGTCCACATGGTCCAATTGCAACTCTCTACACAAAAATAAATAAATAAATAAAATACAAACTAAATATTTTGACAAGATAGAATTTGGGATGTATTTGAATTTTTGTTTGCTAACATATCTTAAAGTAATGAAAATGTTTGAATCGAAAATAAAAGAGTTGAGTAAATAAAAAGTTCAATAGGGGCTCATGAATTAGGGTTAAAGAGAAAGAATAAGACGGTCGAGTAATGCTGATTTTGAAATGTACTAATTACGTCTGAAACAAGTTAGTTGTGTTAAATATTTCTATAATATGATTCAATTTTAAATACATCATTTGTATTTCAAAATCAAATATTTATAAACTTGTACATAAAATTTCTACATTTACACCCACGATGAGATATATGTATAACTAAGTATATCAAATTAACCATTTTGAATCAAACACCAATACCCCTATACAGTAGATGAAATTCTACTTAATTAGTAGTTTGATTCTTCTACAAATCAGGATTTTCGTCTTAACCACAAACAATTAACCATTTTGAATCGAACAATCAAATAGTTTCATATAGGCCCTCAATAGTTTAAGTTGAACACTTATACCTCTATACTAGATGAAATTCTACACTTACATCAATTAATTCTTCTACGCCGTATCGAAATCAGGATTTTCGTCTTAACCAAGAATAATTAACCATTTTCAATCGAATAATTAACCAATTTCATATACACCCCCAATAGTTTAAATCGAGCACTTATTATATGAAATTCTAAACTTACATACCCTCACCCCCCCCCCTTCCAAACCACCAAAATCGACATCGAGTCATATTAAGAGGATCATTCAATATAATTAATCCAAAAAATCATTTCGAATCCTCAATAAAAATATCATCATATAAATTAAAACAGAACAATGACTTACCTAAGACTTAGTTTACAAGCATCAACAATTTGGTCACGTTGAGCAAAAGTGCACCATAACTTAGTAGTAATGAAAAGTTCATCCCTTGATTTAATAATACCTAGATGAAGAGCCTCAACAATGGCTTCTCCTAGAGGCTTTTCCGATCGATAAATAAACGCCGTGTCGAAATGGCGGTAGCCGGCTTTTATGGCCTCCAATAGGGCGGATTTCACCGTCTCCAACGCCATCGGAGAAGACGGAGGAACAGTTCCCATGCCGACCGCCGGCATGGCCTTGTCACAATTGTTCAATGTCACTTGTTGCATTTTTAGTTTTGTTGGTTGGCTTTTGATGAAATATTTGAGCATTTATTTATGTGTAATAAAATCAGGATCGTCTCAATAAGATTTGAAATGTAAAGTCAAACTTCGGTTAAAAAAGGTACATTTGAATAGGATGGAGAAGATATAAAGTAATAAATTAGATGTAAATATCTTGATATTATTATTTTCTCTATTTTGGTATATTTTTTTTTTAGTCTGTTCTTAAAAAGAATGTTACTTTATTATAGTTAGAAATAATTTGACTCTAAAATTTTCTTTTTAGCATTAATGAAATAATTCTCAATCATACAAATATCTAAGAATTGTTTGACCACAATTTTTAAAAATCTTTTTTTTTAAACATCATAGTAAGTCAAAAAATACCTCATAAAATAGAACAGAAAGAGTAATTTGTTATCAAATTAAGTAATAATATGATTTTGTTAACAAAAGTTTAGAGAACTAAGAGACGTAACTTTGTGAGTTTGAAATTAAACTTATATCTTGTGAATTTTTTATCTTGAGATTTTTATTTTTTCTCATTGTCGGGGATATTTTCAGTCACAGTTTTGCTACTAGCTCTTTCAATAAAGACGATAATAAATACTTAATATACACGTCAACATACAAAATATATTTTTAGATGTTAATTTCCTATGCATTTAACATATATCTCTTAAATAGGAGATACTCTCTCCGTTTAAAAAAGAATGACCTAGTTTGAGTTAACACGAAGTTTAAGAAAATAAAAAAGACTTTTTGATTCTATAGTTGTAAATTAAAGTTATGTCAAATGTACCAAAATACCTTTTAATCTTGTGGTCTTAAACATGCCGCGTGAAAGTTAAAATTAAAATATTGCCAAAAAAAGAAAAAAATTATTTTTTTTAAATAGACTAAAATAGAAAATAAATCATTCTTTTTTAATATGTGATTAACTTAATTTAATAATTGAATCAAAACACACTCAAACTTTCTAAATAAATTTAAATAAAAAATATCTAAATGAAACACTTTATTGAAAGTTCAAGTAATCATATGATATAATCTGATAAATTTAAAATATCGACTACTTTCTTTGTTTCATTTTATGTGACATCCTTTTCTTTTTTATCCGTTTCAGAAAGAATATCATCTTACTCTAATTTAAAATAATTTATCTTTAAAATTCCTTTTTTACCCTTAATGAAACAATGATCAACCGCATAAATATTTAAAAATAATTTTAGATCACAAGTTTTAAATATCTTTTTTTCTTAAATATCGTATCAAATAAAAAAATGTCACATAAAATGAGACGGGGAATACATATTAAGCCCTTTTCCCCACCTAAATAGTCATGATGTCCTATAAAAGTACCTTTAAATTTAAATGAGCCTATTATCTATTCTCAGGCTAAACCCTATAGAGTGAGCCCAAATTTCTAGCCTAACCAAGTTTTTAATTTTGGGGTGATCTTTAATTTTACTTTTTAAATAATTTAAATTTGGCTTTATTACTCATTTAATAAAGATATTATAAATCAAAATACTCTTAATTATGACTTCAATTCATGCAATTAATTTTGCAGATAAAACTTCTTAAAAAAATATTTTGCCTTAAGCATAATGAGGCTAGCCTTTTAGAGAATTTTTATCTTAAAGCATAAATTTGTGTTACTGAACTTATTCCTTAGGACATAACTTCTATCACTGAACTCATGTCTTAGGAAGTATCTTTTGTCATTGAACTTACGTCATGTGACATATCCTGTGCCATCGAACTTATGCCCTATAATATTACTTGGGTTATTAAACTTCCGGCTTGGGACATAACTTGTGTTCGTATAACTTGTGTCGTTGCACTTATACCTTGGTGGAATTGTGCAGCATTAGGCATAACTTTTTATCCAAGAGCATAATTTATGTCACCAAACTTATACCCGAAGACATAACTTGTGTCATTGTTTTATTTTTCGCTATTAATGATATTTTTTTTTTAATTTTTACTTAAAACTTTGAAGGATAAAAATTAAAGATAAATAATGTTTAGAGATACCAACCCCAAATATGAACATTTATGAGGATGATCAAGTCCAAATTTCCAAGAAACTTTTAATAAAGACAAAAGTAGTATGTACCAATTCCATATTTAATCAACATGTACTATAATAGAGTACTTTTTATAAGCGTTAAAATGTTAAAAATGGGCGTTTGACCATTAAATTGTGAGTATTTTTAAAAAATAATTTTTATTTTTAAAGTAAAAAATAATATTTAAAAATTGAAATAGTGTTTGGCCAACGAAAGTTGTTTTTTGAATTTTTATGGACAATTTAAAGTGCAAAAAGTTTGAAAATATTATGCAGGTAAGCAAATATATACTAGTTAAATAGCTAATATAACTATAATTTAAATAAATTACGACTAGTGGCAAACATCTAACTGTAATTACATTTTGAGTTTTATATAATTCATGCGACTATACAAAACTGTGTGCGAATCAAATTGTATATCAAAATATATAGATGCTGTGAATTGTATAGCGAATTATACAAACGCTACGCACAAATTGTATAGCGAAATATACAAACGATGTACAAAAATTGCAAATTGTAAAAGCGAATTGTAGAAACATATACAAGATGCTGCGCAAATCATACAAATGCTGCTATAACTATAGTTACGAAATGTAATTACCCAAACTATAACTATGAAGGATAAATAAGATATTTTTGAGTGGCTATATGCGAAAATTCCTCAAAAAATTTCCCACTAGTTAGATTTGAAGTAAGCCCAAATATTTCCACCAGTTGGGCTCAACCCACCAATTTGGAGCATTCAAATTGGGCCTGGTATATTTTCTGTTAATTTTGGACCCCTTATATACCAAATTCTAGTCGTGAGCACTCTTTCAATAAAGACGATAATAAATACTTAATATACACGTCAACATACAAAATATATTTTTAGATGTTAATTTCCTATGCATTTAACATATATATTTTTAGACGTTAATTTCTCGTAAATACAACATATATTTCACATATATATTTTTCACATACAGTTGAGTTGCACATTACTATATATAATAAGAGGGAGTTGAAGCAGCTCAAGCAGGCAGCAGGTCGATATGTTTGTTTGAGCTGTCTGTTTCCTGTTATACATTATGTGGGATTCATACAAATATTTTGAGATTTTTTTAATTGAATCTTTTTTAAAGCAGTTGCTTAGTTATTTTACAATATTACCTTTAACAACTAATTTTCACAATTGAAGGGCTCATAAAAATATTTCGGAGATTGTTTAATTTAATTTATTAAAAGGAGTTGCTTAGTGATTTTATGATATTGTCCCTTTTTAGAATAAAATTTTAAAATCATTTAATCATTAACCTACAATTAATTAATATTAATAATATTTATTGACATACAATAAAATAATTAAATAACATTCAATTATATCACTAAAAATAACTTTATGAATAACTATTGGGCTCGTGCATTGCAGGGATTAAGTAACTAGTACAATATTAAAAAAACACATGTAGCATGTTTGTGTATTTTCACTTTAAGTTGTATTTTTATGATTAAATTATTTAGGAATAATTTACACTTTTAATCCCTCAAATATAAGCAAATTTTTAATTTTTATCATGTTAATATTTTATTAAACATATTTAATTTTTAATTAATAGATATATGCACTTTTGTTCACTTATACTATTAATCTTCATAAACTTGACAAATTATTAAGTGTTAAATTATTCAATTGTTGATGTATTATACTAAGTTTGTCTTGCTACTCCATAATTGAGGATTACATGTATTTAGTCAGAAATTACAAAACTAAAAATAAAGTTTATCAATAATCAAGTGACCTTAGTCTCGTGTTTGCGGAACTTGATACTGTATGATATGAACGTCTTTGATTGCATATGCATAGAAGTACAGTCTACCTCTATTTAGCTCTACTAATTTTCTTATACCTATATTAGGAACCCGAGCCTATTGTCTTCTAGTTGAAGTTTCGATGAACTGGGTATGGTATTCTCCTCCTGAGCCTAAATTTACCAGCAGGAAAGATCTCAATAGGCCTAGGGCGGGGGGCAAGCCTCACTACAGGGTCGGAAGAAGAAATAGGCGTGGGGGAAGAGTCAAAAATATATTATGTAATTTAGTGTATATATGGAACATGTTGACAATGAAATTGTATATCTTCCACTTGGGTTTATCCCAAGTGGATGAATATTATATTTATTGTTGGCAAGTTGGCAAATTGGCA
>DF358815.1:76901-96119 GCA_000787875.1 Solanum virginianum | reverse complement strand
ATTAGAAAGTTATATCTATGTCAAGTACTTCACATCTCATCCTATAATCACTATAAACTTCCTAGGCTCTGATACCAGATGGACCAGGATCTGGGGGCTAGCGGTAGTCCACTCGGCCATCCAGACTCTCGATCAGCAGAGTACCCTTAAACTCACAAGTCATGCGGTAGTTCGCGTAGCCAAGCAAGAATAAAATTTTAATATTTGAGAATGGTTATGACTAATGGACCAGGATCTGGGGCTGGCGGTAGTCCGCTCGGCCATCCAGACTCTCGATCAGCAGAGTATCCTTAAACTCACAAGTCATGCGGTAGTCCGCGTAGCCAAGCAAGAATAAAATTTTAATATTTGAGAAGGGTTATGACTAAGTGGCTGTATGGACACTTATTCCTTTTACCCAAACAAGGGACCTGTCAGATCTTGATACTACCAAAGTTGAGCCCATGTGTTTAGCAGTTCTAACTATGCAATATTCACCCCACAAAGCAACAATATTAAAAGGGGTTTATAAGCACAGTTTGCTAAACGTAGTCACTAACACAAAGCCAATATAGTAGTGCTAAGATAAACTAGGTCTCCATTTTGGAACCAAGTCACAAAGTCATAATAATTCTCTTATATTAAAATTGAGTTTAGAATTACATAGTAATCATAAGAGAGAGAGGTTAGATACTTAACATAGATATAAAGTAACTTAGTCAGACATAGTCACGGCTGAATAGGAGTAAGTATTAAATATGAAAGCATAATAGAAATAGAGGGCCGAAATAGTACCTGATAGGTCGGAGCCTTGCCAAAAACAGTAGTATTTTATTGATAAAACACTATTACAGACCATCGGAGTACTATACAGATGATCGGAAACTTAGAAAGAAGGCAGAGAAAACTTGTAGAAAGAGAAAACTGAAAACTCAAAAAAGAACAACACACCTTTACTTCTAACAAACGGTCTTATATATAAAAAAAGAAAGCGCATTTGTACAGTAACTTTGGGTTCCACATCTAGGTCCTTGCTGATGTCACTACCGACTTCGTCCGTTCTTGCTGTTGACGTCACTACTGACCTCATCTGATCATACTTTGTCTTTTCCTTTTCTTTTCATTTCTCGACAAAATTCTCCAGTATCATCGAAGTCCTTTTCATTTAGTTCTTTATCACTGGGCAGGGATTGTGCATCTTCTATATGGTCGTTGATACTCTTTACAAACGAAGTACTTCCTTTTTCAAAGATGTCAATAGAATCCAGCAGATCTCTTTTAACTTGCTCCATGTATTTATTGATTAAGTCTAGCTTATCTGCTTCTTGATCTTGAAGAGAGATTCTTCTGGCAATTCCTTTAACTGATGTATTTATCATTGGGGAGGAGTGAGACTCATAGGTAGTCGTAGTGGACCGTATCTGGTCAACCAATTCTTGTCCAAATGGCTTCTTGGTCGAAGGGTCAATTTTGGTTAACTTATCCCAAAAATTATTAAGAAAGATACGATATAAACAGGGAATTTGTTCATTAGTATAACCAAATTCTGAAACCCATTTATGTATTCAGGGGATAGAAAACTCGATGAAAAAATATATTTGGGAGAGAGTTTCTGGACAGCAAATATGATCGACTTGGTATAATTTCGTGAGTTTAGGGGATACCCTTGCCCAATTTCTATATAATTGAGAAAATTCATCTGGTAGAATCTTTATAGTCGGACCATGGTATGACTACCAGTCGAGGAACCAATTTGGGAGGTCTTGTATTCATCTGCTAGAATCTTTATAGTCAGACCATGGTACGACCACCAGTCGAGGAACCAATTTGGGAGATCTTGTTTAAAAACATTAGAACATACCTTTATAAACCATGTGTGCTTATGCCTCTCATTGTTATAGTATAACACATTATCAAAGGCATCAATATAGTCTTAATAAGTACAACTCATTTTAGTTTGATTAAGGAGAATGGGTGTTTCTATCATAGTGTGTCCAATCTTCCATGGATATAACCTGTTTTATTATCATCTTGGAGAAGTTATAAATTGTCTCAACTGGGTTGTAACCTTGAAAGTGATTAAATTCGACACTCTCCGTTTGAACTAATAAATTTTCATAATATGATCGAGTTTTGTATGACTTACTCGGAAAATATAAGTTGTTTATTAAATACCTTTGGAGTATCCTCCATGGCTCGTTTTGCCTCTGAATCTCAGAGTTTTTGACAAAGAAAATTATCTTTTTCTTGTCAAGTTTTTCGTAATTGTTGATATCATCAAGGTGGTCTAAGCTGGCCACTGTAGCAAATATAGTACTCTGCTTCTCTTTTTGAGCTTTCAAATAAGCCTGTAATTGCCCATATAATGGACTGTCTTCTGGAATATCTTCCAGGTGTACTGAAGGAGATGCTGAAGATGATGAAACTTCTCCTTGGGAAATTGGGGAGTTTATTAAACTTCTTCCTCCTACCTGTATAACTGGCCATATTCCCGGTCGTATAACTGGTCGTATTCCTCGGGAACTTACCAAGGATGACGAAGATCTATATAATGATCCTCGTGTCTGGGATAATCTTCCCGTAGGTCGGTTCCTTCCATCCTGTCCTGCAGGAGTCCAAGGGGAAATTCCTCCATTCTACACCTATAACATTTGTTAGGATTAATCAATCCACCAATCATTATCTTCATCATATAAATCGGCATATAAATCTATAGGCCAGTCTATATTATTTTCATATATGGTTATTATAAGATAATGGATAATATCTTCCTTTAAATTCACACATAGAGGGGATAATGCCTGTAGGATTGCGTAGACGGTTTGATCATCCAGAAAATTTATAAAGGCATTCATTGAATATATTCTCTAGATAAAAAATCAGGGAGAGAATTATCAATTCCCTTTTTATGTTGTATTTCAAAATCAAAAGGGACTAATTGGGCTTGCCACCTTGCAAATATTAATTTTGAAGCATCATGTTTAAAATCTTTATAAACATGTATTTAACAGATTGCGCATCAGTTTTAATCAAAAACTTTTGGTTATATAAATCATCTTGAAATTTTAAAACACATTTAACAATAGTCAACATTTCATGGGTCACAGTAGCATACTTTTTCTGGGCTTCGGTCCATTTACCTGAGTGAAACCTTATTAAATATTCACATTTATCATGATGATTAATTTCAAATGGTTTAGAGAACACTAGAATATCATCTATGTAAACAATAATGAAATTCATATAAGGATTAAAAATATCATTCATTATTTTCTGAGATTCAGAAGGGGCATTTTTTAATCCAAAAGACATGACATTCCATTCATACTTAAAATACCACCAAAACCAATATTAGAAGCATCAGTTTCAACAATCTTTTGTCAGTTAGGATTAGCCAAAGTTAGACACGGAAGAGTTTTAACTCTTTGTTTAACTTGTTGAACAAGGATGGTGTGATTATCAGTCCAGGCACCTTTATAGTCCTTTTTTAGCCTATCATATAAAGGGGCTAAGTCACGCAACAAGTTCATCCATTTTAAATGTTTATTTAAAGGTTTATAATTTATTACTAATCTGGGGATTTCTCGTTCCTTTTCAGCAGTATTATTAACATAAAAGGCAGTACAGGACCAATGAGACTTAGAGGGTTTTATCAATCCCTTTTGTAACAGATTATCAATTTTCTTTTTGTAGAATTCTACAAGCTCAGCATTCATTTGACAAGGACGAGACTTGGTAGGAATATTATTCTCAGAAAAATTATCTTCATATGGAAGAAAAACAATATGCTTTTTTCTATTCCAAAAAGCACTAGGGTGATCAGCACAGATAAA
This sequence comes from Solanum virginianum, assembly GCA_000787875.1. Classification (NCBI taxonomy): domain Eukaryota; kingdom Viridiplantae; phylum Streptophyta; class Magnoliopsida; order Solanales; family Solanaceae; genus Solanum; species Solanum virginianum. The sequence goes on along the minus strand of DF358815.1, from coordinate 92,307 downwards.
AAGGAGAAATATAATTTAAGCTACCTAAAAATCTTTGAAGCTGAGTCCTATTAGTTATAACATCAGGAAATTGTGAAGCAAAATCAATAGCTATAAAAATCTCAAGTTGTAATGACTTAACATGTTTTTCTTTTATGTCGACTAAAGCATTTATATCACGGGTAACAGGTTTAGTAATAAAAGAGAAAGAAATTTCTTTGCCATTATAACTAGCTTTAAAACCCTTTTCATCAAGCCAAGTATAAGGATAGAGAGCAGTAGTAAATGAAATTCCAAGTATAATTGGAGGATTTAACTAATTTTTAACTAAAAAGAAAAATGTGGAATACAGACTTTATTCTGACAAAAATAAGCATTAGCAAGTTTATACTCTATATCAAGAGCATCTCCCGAAGCAGACCTAACTATATGAGTAGTTTTTGAAAAATATTTAGAAGAGACCAATCCTTCTTGAATACAACTAACATCTGCTACACTATCAATCATAGCAACATCAGTTATGAAAAATTGATTATCAATCAAAATTGTACATTTAATGTACCACTTTTGTGCAGTAATAACTTGCATGAGTCCAAGAAAAGAATCATTCGTTTTATCAAGAGTTATTAGAAAATCAGGATTATCACAGTTATTAACAGCAATACCTTTTCCTTTATCAACAAGGCTTTTAGAAGAAACATTTTCTTCAAGTTGGGAAAGTCGATGATCATTTAAAGCATGATTTTGTTTAAGCGATTTAATTTCTCTTTTCAAATTTTCAACTTCTACCTGTAAATCATCTAAAGTAGTTTCCCTATTACCTTCAACACGTTTCTCCATTTGACGATAGACTTTAGTTATAGTATAGGGCTGGTTATAAACAAAAGACTCTTCAGGTTTTTGAAAATCATTTTTAGAAGTAGAAGGTTTTAAGTTCGACGTAGTAGCCATTTTCAAGATCTTATCTCAAACCTATTTATCTGTAATATCCTTTAAAAGTTCTATTACATTATCAGAAGTTATAGTGCTCATATTTAAATTTTCAAACTGGGCTTGCAATTTATAAAATGCATCATCACAAGTACAAGTATCACCTTGACATTCAAGACAGCCAATTTCATTTTTATTTTCATTATCAGAAAATTCAAGCAAATCAATTTCTTCAGAATTACTATCAGTATCAATTTCAGAAATATAATCTGACTCAGAACCAGAAGTGTATAACAAACCATAAATTTGATCATGCACAGATTCATCAAGATTAAGAGATTTAAGCTTTTCAAGCTTACAATTAGGGGCGATATGACCAAAATTACCACAACTATAACACTTAATCTTAGCTAGGTCTTTCTTAGATCTATTCTTCGCAAATCTAGTTGACTTATGGTGAAATTTCCTAGCTTCTCTTACCTCTTTGGGCCTTTATCTAGACCTTCATTTTCTGTAAGGACGGTCTGAGTATTCTCTAGGTTTATGATATCTAAATTTTTTCTTCCTATAAGGAAAAGGTTCTTTCATCCCGAACTGAGCACAAAAATCACCTAATTGGGCTCTTTCTTTCATCTGCTCTATTTTAATTTGCCTAGACAGTTTAAGGTCGTTGCAAAGGTTTAACCCTTCCTGAGTACAAATATCTATCATTTTTCCATAGGTAAAATTTTCCCAATAAATAATCTCTGAGGATCCTCGCATAGCTTTCCTAACTCTTTCAGCGAAGAGAGGGGGAAGACCATCTATGAACTTTTGCTTCCAAAACTGGTATTTTGCTTCTGGTAATTCCATAGCTCTACTAAGAAAGGTGTTCTTATACCACCTAAATTCTCTTAGATGTTTACATTTAAAACCATTTAACATAGTTTTAATAGTCTCATACTGGTTGGTAAATCTACCACTAAAATGCAGGTGACTACAGTATACATAGCATTTTGTCTATTAATAGCTAGAGCAAAACCTAAATTATCAACACCAGGTTCTGGTTCTACCGCATTTATAATAGCGGCACGTTGTTCTATGGTGAGAAAATTATCCCACCAGCCATGAAGCTGACCTGTAAACCCAACAGCAATCATCCTTGCTACACTTTTATCATTATTACTACCCGAATTTTTAGCAATAGTAGCATACATTAACATGCAATGAACAAAGCAATCATCCTTGCTGCACTTTTATCATTATTACTGCCCAAATTTTTAGTAATAGTAGCATACATTAATATGCGATGAACAAGAATTATTAACTGACAATCTGTCAAACCATCCAAATTCCATTCATAAATTTCGGAACCACTATAAGAGGTATTAGTCAAATTTCAATCACGTTCTTTAACCAAAACATCTTGGAAAGTAGGAAAAGAATAATAATAATTCTGCATACGCGGTATATCGTTGTATCTCTGTCATTTCATTGAACCCTTTAACTTATTAAGTTCTGAAAAAGTATAGGTTTTAACATTTTAGAAATCTGGTGCTTGCTCAATTTTATCCGTAAAATCGTTTGACAAATTAACAGGTTTGGCATTAAAGTCTTGCATTTTTTCAAAAAAGTTTTCAAAATCATCAGCATTAAAAGTCGGAGTTTGAAATCTAAATTCTGGGATATTAGGAGGAGGCTGAATATTAGATTTTACCTTTGGTGCCTCCTTTTGAGTTTTCGAAGTGGATGCCTCAGTAAAGGAAACAATGGCTTTCAATTAATTTTTGAAAAGCAGAGAAAGTAACTGACGTATTATTAGGCAAAACAAACTGTGATTAAGGGGGGTATACTTGAGTGATAGTTTGACCATCCGCTGCACGATAAGTCCTTTCTAACACATTAATATATAACGGCATATAAGTAGTTATAAACCACGACACAAAGCAAATAATCTGATTATGCAAGGCACAGACTTCATAAAATTCCTGCAAAATATTATGCAATTCATCTTGACTATAAGTCTCGAAAAACCAAGTTCTAAATTGGTTCCACTTATCACTGAAAAATTCCTTTTAAATTTGTTTTCTTGCCAGAGACCCTGGACTAAAATCGATTTGAACTGGAATCATTTAAACTTTATTGGGGTCTGGGTCAATCTCCATTTTTGAAGCAGTCGGAATATCTTTATCAGAAATACTATCAGCATCGCAAAACAATATTATCTTTCGGATTAACTTTAAGATTAGAAACGTATTTAGCGGTATTACGCAATTTATCAACTGACTCTGTATCAAGAGTATATAAAGACGCGGGTTGACTTCTGGCTGGGCCATATGATGGCTCAACAGGAGAAATATGATGGATAACAGGCATCAATCTATTTTGTGCAAAAGAATGTCTACTATCAAAAAATGATCTTTCATCAAATTGAAGGAAAACCTTTCCATACGGATTCTGAGTAATATGAGAAAATTCATTTCTTGTCAAATTATCAGTTATTTTACTAGAAAAAGTAGCGACGATTAACGTCCAAGTAGTAGGAAAATTAATCTCATCCCACCTAATAGTTCTTCTAGTGGTAATTTTAGATTTAGCAAAATTAGTTTCAATCATAATAGTTTGATTAGAAGAGTTATCAACCAACTTACATTTAGGATTTAGAGAAGTTAAAAATTTATAATAAATTCTATAAGACAAATATATTAGTTCAGATCCAGGTTCATAGTCATAACCATGAGTTTTAACATTTAATGTTAAGGCATCAAGAATATTAATATCAGATAAAGACAACTGCAAATTAGGTTGCGTATTAAAATAAACTGGTCCATAGGCCAAAGTGGATTCAATAGTACCCATTAGAGATAATCGAAAATTACGATTTCTACCATTACGCAAAGTAGCTACAAAAGTTTTTGGTAACCCTTTCAGATTTAGCGGTTTAAAAGCAATCTGAATCATACCAATATGCATAAAATGGTAATGACATTCATAATGTTCAATATCACGTTTCTCTAACAGTCTAATAACTTGTTCAGAAGAATTTAATGCTAAAGATTTCTCAATCGTTTTAATAACTTGTTTAACAGACTGTTTATCAAACCAACCATAATCATAAATAGTTTTAACATCTATTTTAGGAANGATTAACCACAATAAAATATAACATTTGTTTTTGTTCTCACAACCAAATAAAAAGAAAGTTGGATTTTCTAGTTCTAGACATAAAATTATTTGTTTTGTATTTTGCACCTTAAGTTGTAGACTTTTTGCACATTGCTTCATGGATAAAACCCTCAACTTCTTTTAGTTTCACTTTTTATACTAATGGTATTCACCTAATATAAATAATTCAATATCATTAAAATTATTATGAGATACAAATCAATTATATCATCTTAAATTTTAAATAATAAAAAAGATCAGTATTTCTTAATTAATTAGTTGTTGATTATATGTCATATAAAGCTTTTTCGATTTTTTGTTTGTAAAATTTCACATTATACTTTTCTAACTCAAACGAATGATTTTTCTTTCTATACACCTAGTAGTTTCACAATTAATAATGAAAAAAAATTGACACAATATATTTTTTTTAATTAGAAGAAACATTATTACTGAATATTGATTCTTAAGTCTATTGATCAAGGTAACTAGCAAGTGCAGAAACATCTATCCTCTTGAGAAAATTACTTACGACCAAATTTATATAACTTTTCTACCTTAAATTAATCTCATAAGCTCATAAGTATATATTTAATATATATTATTACTTCTAATTTTAATTTTTTTATTTCATTATAATTTTTTGTTTGACCTACTTCATCTTGCATCTTTAAAAATGTCAGTATATATTTAATATTATTACTTCTATTTTTATTTTTTTTTTTATTATAATTTTTTGTTTTGACCTACTTTATCTTGCATCTTTAAAAATGTCAAGTAAAGATGAATAAATTATCTCTCAAAATAAAAAAAATATATGGAAACTATATCAAGAAAATGTTTAAGTTAAAAAAATTGTGTCAAAAAGATTGTAACTAAATGCTTTTATAATATTTCAAAATTTTATATAATTGACTATAATAAGAATGATGGATAGAATTATTAGAAAATAATAGATTAATATGTTTTTTCTTTTTATTAAACTTTTTTTTTTTATGAAATAAGAAAAACTTTAAAAGATGGAGGATTTTATCATAATGATTCACAAAATGCCACTTGTTATACTTATAACATGATTTGGTTTGATCACTTTACACTCATATTAATTAAAATATATTTTTACACTAACTAATATGTTTTAATGATTGGATATTATGTTTTTTAACAATAACTTTTGTCCCCTCGTTAATGTTGGATTAAAATTTATCTTTAACGACCGAAAAAGATTTGGTCACTATATGTAACACCCGGTAAAATTATCGAAATACTCCTAGAATGAAATCGTGCGTAAAATGCATCTTACCAAGCTCTGATGAAAAATTCGAGATCGGATTTGTGATCGACTCTAAAAATTGCTTACCAAGCTCTGATGAAAAATTCGAGATCGGATTTGTGATCAGTGCGAAAAAACTGGGAGGGGAAGTGGTCTCAATCTGATTTTAGAGCAATCGGATCAAAAAATTATTTTTCATAATAAAATCCAAACCAGTGAGGTTGCGCGATGGCTCCACGATGCGGACCCATCGCGGAACAAAACTTATTTTTTGTTCCAAACTTTTTCTACGGGATTTTAGAGGATTTTCGGCGAAAATTATCAAAAAAAATACGCGGTCTACGTCCTGAAAATAACTTTTTTCGAAACTTTGTGAGGGGCATCCTAGACCTTTCTAAACCCTTCCTAGACTTAATATATGACCAAAATAGGTTGTTTTAAGCATAAAAAGGGTTTATAACCCATTCTTAAGCCATTCTAAATCTCTGAAAAAGATCTAGGGCTAAAAGAGAAGAGAGAAGAGTGAGGAGCTGAAGATTTCAAGTTGGATTTGTGTCAATTGATCATCTACCTTCATTCCAGATATGTAAGGCTAAACGACAACATGAGATTATTCTCTCATGTGCCCCATAGGTGGTCTTAGATGGTTGATTGAAGGTTCTTATGTCTTTATGCATGATTTTCTTGATTATATTCTTGAAAACTATATTAAATGTATGTATTTTCACATGTTGATGATCATCATAAACTTGTTTCTTGAATTGAATATTTTACATGAATTATTGCATAACCCCGACTTATTATTTCTTAAAAATATGCATGAAAGAAGATATAGATTGAGTCTAGAGCCTTGAGTGAGAATGTTAATAGAGATTGTGATTGTGATTGAGATTAAGATTGAGATGTGAGAATGATGATGAGTTGATAGAACTTAATAGTCCATTTGAGTCTCCATAAAGAACTCTAACGATTTATCTATTTGATTGTTCCCTAATGATTGTTCAAATCTTTGAGCTGTTGATTGAGATGTTGATTAATGAGATGATTAGAGTGTCTATGAGACTGATTGAATGATGAGAGCCTTTATAAGGCTGAGTTGAGATGATTCAATTGAGATGTATTGACTGGATGGATTGTTTTATGAGCATTGAGTCATGAGAGGAGTATCGAGCACCGAAAGAGTAAGAGTTAGTCCAACTCATACTCGTCAAACCACGTAGCCAAGCATAGGTAAGGATCAGGACCACCACATCATCACCTTATGATGAGGTCCCCTTTGATTAGAAGTCCCTGAAATCAATAGAGGACTTATTTGTTATCTCTATTTGGACTAGTCTATGTGGTTTCGATTCGTTCTTTACTTGGCAAGTATGAGATGGTTGTGGCAAAATTAGTGTGATTATTGTACGATTACTGACTCATAAGTGATAGTTGTCGAATAAGAGAAAACCCTAGAAAGTTCCTACCTTAAGTACTCTGAGTCGAGATGTGATGAGATGAGATGTGATGTGATGAGATGAGATGTGATGTGATGAGATGAGTTGAGATAAGTCCTTCTGAGATGAATCTGATTTTATTGATGAGTTGATGAGTTGATGGGTCACTTGTCTACTCTTTATTCTTTCTTTAGATAGGCATTTGACATGTTGATTGATTTCTATATTGAGTTGATATTGTTTCTATATTATTCTACCTGTTTTGGTTTCACTCAGCTATTTTATATACCAGTACACTCCACATACTGACGTCCCCCTCTGGGACTACATCATTTCATGATGTAGACAATTTCACTCGGATATTTTACATACCAGTACATTCCACGTACTGATGTCCCCCTCTGGGACTGCATCATTTCATGATGTAGATACATGATTTGGAGATCGTCAATATGCGCACCATTGAGGATTGGAGACGTTCAGCTTATTTGGTGAGCCTCCCTACTCCGGAGGATCCCTTATATTTATTTCATCATGCTTTAGAGTTACATATTTATTAGTCTTATTTTGATTAGGGTAGCTATGGGTGTGTCATTGGCACCGCCTGATAGTGTAAAAGTTTCATATACTAGAGTTGAATATTTATGTTGAGACTTGTGAGCTAGTTTCTTTCTACTAGCCATTTATTTATAATATTATTTTGAGACTAGATGAGATATGCCCATTTATTCATCTTTATCTTTCGCTGATTAGTAAGATTGTTGATTGAATGTGATGAGGTCAAGTGATTCGCTTTGGGACTAGCAATAGTCCCTACGTGCCAATTACGTCTAAGGTACCCTCCTAGGGGATGATAAAATTGGTATCAGAGCACAAGTTCAAGTATTCTAGGAAGTCTATGAAGCTGTGTCTAATAGAGTCTTGTTTATGTGTGTTGTCGCGACCACACTTCACAAGCAGAAGACTATAGAAATTAGGAAGAGTTTCCCTTTTTGAGTGACCTTGTCTTCCCATGTCTTGATAGAAATGTCGATGATAGTAGAGGAGTCTATAGAAATTAGGAAGAGTTTCCCTTCTTTCATATTCTGAATCATGCAATAGAGCTATTTCCTAAGAATTTTATGATGAATGCGATGCTCTAAACCTTTCGACTATTTCTCGTACACAAGGTAATAGAGACAGTAATGTTCAAACTCTTACCAATGAGATCCCCAGAATAAGTAATCAGAATGGTAGAGGGGCTGTACCAGGCTTGAGAGAAGCTGACTAGCGTGTTAAGTTGACTGGCTAAAAGGAGTGCATCGTTACTCATATGAACCGTGCACTTGAGTTAGCTCTAGATGTACCCAGACCCTTTTTTCAAAACTTGCTTTGAGAAAGAAACTTATGTCTCGAAAGAGTTTAATGCTACCACCTAAGAGTGAGATGTGAGGTCTTAGAAACCCTGAGTAGAAGTGAATCATCCCAAAGTTAAAAGGATGATGATGGAAAAAAGGGACAATATAGCAAGAGTGATGGCTAATTGAGGCTTATAGTCATAAGTTTGATGAAAGAGTCATAAATACCTTATGATTTTCATGATGAGATATAAAGGAAGAGTTATCGTTAGAATGTGATAGAGCATGCTTAAACTAGAACGAAGTTTATGCTGATGTGTTGTAGCATTCTTACAGCTGAGGGTGAAAAGTAGATATTGAATAAGGGGTTTGAAGAGGTAGATTAAAACTATGCTTATGAGTTTTAAGTGAGAGTTCATAAGATTCATTAAGTTATGAGCCTTAGTCAAATAAGGAGATATGATTGAATATATGAGTAGTACTAGGTTGTGAGTAAAGGATGTGTTGATTAAATACTCGCTATAAGATTGTAGTGGGATGATGTTCCCTAAATATTTTTACCTAGTAGTGGTAAGTTTATGTGATATTAGAGAGGTATGTGATAGATGCACATACTGGTACTATACCCTAAGCTTGAAATTTGAGGAGTAGTATGAAAGAGTAGATAGTATCATGAGAGTGACAGTATTAATTGGAGATTATCTCTAAGAGACTTGCCATAGTCTATAGAGATATTAATTTGTAACGAAAGTGATGCTATTGGTAGGGTACAAGTGCCCTTTAGGTAAAACGAGTGAAACGAGGATAGCTCAATAGATAAGAAGAGACTTGAGATGTGTACCATGATTGTATAAACATGTGTGAAGCTCTAAGCTATGACTGTATAAAAAGTTAGATAGTATATTTGAGTTGTCAATGTGGAGTAGACTGATGTAAGCATTCCTTGTCAACCTGAGCTACTAAGTTGATTGGGACGTATGGATAGACGATGATGAGTTTTTCCCTTATAGTCTGAGTCTTATACAAATAAGTTTATGAAAGCACAGATGCTGGGCATTAGCAGGCAAAAGAAGATGTTAGATTGTAATAATTGTGGAAAGTGAGTATGTACTCCACTAAGAGCAGGAAATAGAGAGAGAGAGAGTTCCATAGAGATAAGAGGAAGCTGAGAGTGGTATCTTTGAAGAGAGTCTTAGTGGCTAATTTATTTATGTGACTATAGAATAATAGAATAATAGAAAAGTTTAAGATGCCTATTCTTGTAAATAGTGATTTCTCGATCGTGTGGAGGTATATGCTTATAGCCTAGTAGAGGGAATTGATTTGCAAAACTTGAGAGATGACCTTTGAGCTAAGGGGGAGATGGTGATGTGATAGATCGAAGTAGATCTTGAGTGTTCGATAGTGATAGGTTGATTTGGATGAGGCATTAATTTTGTCATCTCATATATTCATTGTACTTCAGTGAAGATGATATTCTATTCCCATCTAGTATATGACTGCCATGCCCATGGCCTAGTCCCATATACCACTTGTTGATTATCATTTATGTTGAGTATCAAGGATGAGAAGAAATTACTTCATTCAGCCATTATGATCTTACCTCATGGATCTGAGAGTTTTCGATCCTATGTTAAAGGAGATATGACTGGATGAAAAATGATGAATTCATTTGTTAATTTTGATCTTATCCCATGGATCTAAGAGTTTTTAGTCCTATGTTGAATGAGATGTGACTTGAGTTTTACACTACGTATAGTTTTGTGAACTTAAAATGAGTCTTGATAGATGAGGGAGATTGTACTTCATTATGAGTGTCCTCAAATAAGATTTCCCGATCGAATCGTGTGAATGATCTTCGTTCCAAGTTTTTTGAGTGACCTTGTCTTCCCATGTCTTGATAGAAATGTCGATGATAGTAGAGGAGTGATGGTTGATGGGAGAGAGTGAGAGTTCTTCATTTTGATGCTATTTTACGCATGCACTAACCTTCGGCTTGCTATACCCACTATAACAAAAATGATATTTAGTTGAAAGTTCTTCATTATGATACTATCTTACGCATATACTAACCTTCAGCTTGTTATGCCATTATTGATGGTAGGATATAGAGATGACGAGTTCCGCTTGGTCCAAATAGTGATGTTGATAGTAGTAGATGGAGAATGAGGATAGATGAGGAGGAGTGAATGTATCCTTATTGTGACATTGATGTTGTACTTGTGTCATGTAAGGGTAGAGATAGGGAGGAGGAGAGAGATGAGATCTTATGATGTGCAATAGATAGGTGAGAGTATGATAGTATGTCTTTGAGTGAGAGCTCATTGAATGAAGTAGAGGTGCTAAGTACACTTGAAAAATTCTAAGACAAAGTTCAAGTGGTTAAAGTGATAGGCTTAAATGCGTGGTTGTTATTATGCGAGCATTGATGATAGACCATTGAAGATTTCATAATAAGGATCTTGAGTGAGAGTGTTGAAGTAGTGAAGAGGACTAGTGATCTTTTAATGAAAGCCCTTGTGGAAGTATAGAGCTAAGTATAGAGGATTAACTTTGTATGAATATGATCGTCTTAAGGGTCGGACCTTGAGGCTCAAAAATAGGCTTGAATTGGATAAGAGGATGTGGATAGGTAGAGAGTTGAATAAGAGCTATAAGCTTAAGTGGATAGAGTAGAGTGTCGTGGAAAGGAGCACAATTGAGATGAGGTACTAAGCTTGAGAGTTATACATAGAGTCTTATGTATCGATGTTCCCATTCTAGATTGGAGTTAATGATTTCCTTCCTGAGTTCAAAGGACTGATTTTCGAAGTGTTTAAATGATTTGAATTGATTGAGTTTCGATGTTCTATTCATGCTTGATGCTGAAAATATTTAAGAGAATATCTCTACTCTTGATCTGAATCGATTTGTCTATTCTGAGTGATTTGTGATCGTCCGAATAGGTCGATAGTTTGATTTGTTGAGTGATTGATGAGAAGAATCTTGATTGTATTCGTGTCTAATGATGAGAATATTGATCATAATTTCCTTACCCACAATTAAATGAATTGTCTTTTCTTAAGTCCATTGTCTATTCTTGAGTTCGAATAGAGTTGATTGATGATTGAGATAGAATCGAGAGTTTGATTGATAGATGTGAATGAGGAGATGAGTTTTAAGTCTATTTGTGCCTTGATATCCACTTTTACTCATCATTCGAGGATGAATGATCCCAAGGGGGAGACAATGTAACACCCGATAAAATTACTGAAATAACCCTAGAATGAAATTGTACACATAGTGCGTCTTCCCAAGCTCCGATGAAAAATTTGAGACAGGATTTGCGATCAGTGCGAAAATTTATGTGGGAAAGTGGTCGCAATCCAATTTTAAGCAACCGAATCAAAAAATTATTTTTCATAATAAAATCCAAACTAGTGAGGGTGCATGATGGCTTTGCAACGCGGACTCATCGCGGACCAATACTTAGTCTTTATTCCAAACTTTTTCTACGGGATTTCAGAGGATTTTTGGCAAAAATTACCAAAAAAATATGCTGTCCGCGTCCCGAAAAATGACTCTTTTCGAAACTTCATGAGGGGCATCCTAGACCTTTCTAAACCCTTCCTAGACTTAATATATGACCAAAATAGGTTGTTTTAAGCATAAAAAGGGTTTATAACCCATTCTTAAGCCGTTCTAAATCTCTGAAAAAGATCTAGGGCTAAAAGAGAAGAGAGAAGAGCGAGGAGCTGAAGATTTCAAGTCGAATTCGTGCCAATAGATCGTCTACCTTCATTCTAGATATGTAAGGCTAAACGACAACATGATATTATTCTCTCATGTGCCCCATGGTGATCTTAGATGGTTGATTGAAGGTTCTTGAGTCTTTATGCATGATTTTCTTGATTATATTCTTGAAAACTATATTAAATGTATGTATTTTCACATGTTGATGATCATCATAAACTTGTTTCTTGAATTGAATATTTTACATGAATTATTGCATAACCCCTACTTATGACAAAAAAATAACATGATATTTTAGTAAATAAATATGGCAAAAAGGTAGATATTTTTAGAGGTTGACAAAAAGTGTAATTAAGGTCCTAAAAATGTACAATTTTACAATTTTTCCGTCAAAAAATGACATGCCAATTCAAAAAGATGATTCAGTGTCTTTGAATTTTGAATTAACCAGACTGTTACAAAGTTATTGGGATTGATTATACCTCATAGAATGTTATAACGCTATTAGAAAGTCATAATTTAAGAATTAGTTGGTTTTTCTTATTTAATGCAACAAAATTAAATAAAAGTACTCTTTATCTACGTATCATTTTGCTACTAAAAAATATATGTATCTTTTGCTACTAAAAAATTAATACTTTTAGTAATTTATCAAAAAATCAAGATTTATGAAAATTTAACAATATGTCATTTGTATAGTATTTACCATTTGTAAGTGAGCCAACACATAAAGCCCAAGGTAAGAGGCGAAAATACATAAAGACCCGGCCCATGAACAGAAGAAGACTAGAAGAGGAACTCTTTTCGAAAACCCTTGTCATTCACGGTCTCTCTCCAAAATATTTGGTATAATACACTCTCTTTCTCTCTCTATATGTGCTTTCTCCATCGATTCAATCATCGTTCTAGGGTTTTCTGTAATATAGCGTTTAGTATCTCTTTTGCAGATTTCACTTTCTCAAGGTTTTTTTTTTACCAAGATGTCTCTAAGGCCAAGTGATAGGACGGAGGTTCGTAGGAACCGATACAAGGTTGCCGTCGATGCTGACGAAGGCCGCCGCCGGCGAGAGGACAACCTGGTTGAGATCCGGAAGAGCAAACGAGAAGAGAGCTTGCTCAAGAAGCGTCGTGAAGGTCTTCAAGCCCAACAACAACAGTTCCCTGCAAATCTTCAAGCTTCCACCGTTGAAAAGAAGGTCAGTCTTTTTATTTGTTGTTATTCCTTCTTTTCTTAATTTCGGTCTTGTCTTATCAGTATATTGTGCATACCTGCAATTTTTGCTAGTTGATTTGTAAGCTGAGAGTCTACTAATTATAGTCGTTTCTTTTATTTGATAGGCCATATGTTAATCTTGTTATAACTGTGGTTAACTCAGATATTAAGGGCTCATTCTTTTCTAAAAATGATTTCTAATCAGAAATCCATCAATTGTGACTTGATTTGGTTTTCGGTCGTTCTATGCTGTGCTGATGTGGTTGTGAGTCTCGTTTTCAAATGATAACTAATTGTTGGTTTACAGTTGGAAAGTCTTCCATCAATGGTTGCTGGTGTTTGGTCAAATGACAACAATATGCAGCTGGAGGCTACCACACAATTCCGTAAATTGCTCTCCATTGGTATGACTAAGCCTGCTCCAGCTTCTGTTTTGGCAATTTTATTCAATTTGCTTATCACTTGCATGCAAATTTTGATTAACAGAAAGAAGTCCTCCTATTGAGGAAGTTATTCAATCTGGTGTTGTTCCTCGATTTGTCGAGTTTCTAATGAGGGAAGATTTTCCGCAGCTCCAGGTAGACTGATGTGTCTCTAGTCATCCGCGCCTTTAGTGTTTCGTGGTTGTAGCTTCATTCATGCTTGCTTTATACTTGTGGTTTTGCGTTCATAGTTTGAAGCTGCTTGGGCGCTCACAAACATTGCGTCTGGTACCTCGGAGAATACCAGAGTGGTGATTGACCATGGGGCTGTGCCCATTTTTGTAAAGCTTCTGGGTTCTCCAAGCGATGATGTTCGTGAGCAGGTATGATTAAAATATAGGCAGGCATCTATACTGTATAGACTGAAGTTATGGTATTAGCAGCCTAATTGTATCTTTTCCCTCATCTACAGGCTGTGTGGGCATTGGGAAATGTTGCTGGTGACTCTCCTAGGTGTCGTGATCTTGTTCTTAGTAATGGGGCATTGATTCCTTTGCTGGCTCAGTTGAATGAGCATGCCAAGCTTTCAATGTTGAGAAATGCCACATGGACTTTATCAAACTTTTGTAGAGGCAAGCCACAACCTCCATTTGAGCAGGTTGGTTGTTTGCTGCTGAACAGTTCTTATGCCTGACCATTATTTGATTCAAAATATAGAGCGTTTTTTAAGCATTCAAAATAATTCACGTTGAGCTCAGCGCATTTGGCAAAATGAAAGAACTTACTGGATGCTTTGCATTACTTATGACAATGCATTTGTCAGGTGAGACCAGCACTCTCAGCTCTTCAGCGGCTTGTTCATTCCAATGATGAAGAGGTGCTAACTGATGCATGTTGGGCACTTTCTTACCTTTCTGATGGTACAAATGACAAAATTCAAGCTGTCATTGAAGCGGGAGTTTGTCCACGGCTGGTTGAGCTTCTCATGTGAGTGGAATGCTCAGTTTTCTCATCTGACCTACTCTTTATATCTAACGTTCTGTTGGATCTGATGTATATGTCAATTGATTCTCAGGCATCCCTCTCCTTCAGTACTCATCCCTGCCCTCCGTACAGTAGGAAATATTGTTACAGGAGATGATCTCCAGACTCAGGTTTGTAACTTTTCGAAGCTTTCAAGGTTGAATCAATGAAAATGAACGTAAACACTAAAATAAAATGATTGAAAGGTGGATTCATCTGAGACATGATTTATTGAGAAAATATTTCAGCATTCCTAGCATCAACGTCAAATTTGATTGTTGTTGTTTGTCCATTTCGCAACTTCACATCAATGTGCTTGGTTCCCTTTTGCAAGCAATCTAGTACAAACTATAATTGTGGCCGTCATTTTTACTGCCTACCCAGCTGCTCTTAGTTTATAATTTTGTGGAGAAGATCTATTATTTTTTAGTTATCGTACTATTAATAGTCAGTAGCATACTTAATCTACAATTATTGAAAGTGGCAGTGTTAGTGGAGGACAGTGGGCTTCTCTGTGCAGCAAGACATATGAACCATTCTTATTTTTCTCTTTATATCCATAATCAGTGACTTTCTTACCTACTTATAGTTTTTTGGTTGTTGAGTACCTTTGTATAGATTACCAGCAACAGACTGCTAGTATGTTATGGTGTACCTAACCTGACATGGTGGATGTGATGGATCCAGAAAAATAAGATTTATAATCTGTATGCATGTAATAGCTTGACCTAATTGTTGGCCAGTTGTGATTTCCGTGTCATTCCATATTAAGCATCAAATTCAAACATTTTCCAAATATATGCCTGATGCAAAGTTGACAATTTTTCCTTTGTACTTGGTGCTACAATGGATCATCTTTGACATATCCCATTGGTATTGTAGTCCGATGTCCATCTTTTTCTGATCAATCAAACAGA